>WSLN01000713.1:0-11386 GCA_019677355.1 Ceratobasidium sp. 370
GTTGCGGATTTGGAGGTCGGTAGAGTGGTGTCGTACGAGGGAGGAGAGCATGTATGCGCGGGATACCAAAGTATGTAAAGTCGTCAGCAATGAGCGGCAAGGGGTGTCGTAGTGGTGCCACAGCCTCAGCACAGCAGAGACGAGTAAGTCCGGCAGCCGTAAACGGCGGGTCCGGTCGAATAGGAGGTGGCCGTAGGCGTTGAGAGGGCACGATTAGGCGTCCAACTGGTCGTGCAGGAGCGTGGAATGTCGAATTAGCGATGCGAGGCGTCGGGAGAAGCGTGGTAGCTGTGTGGGGTGCTGGGGGCGATTCGGGGGGCGCTCCATGGGGGTTATCCATGTTGTCAGAGCGTGGACGCTTGGAGGGGCAGGTGTATTGAATGGATTCTTCGTGTGTTTGTCCCCCCGCTTGTCCTGTCGAAATTCGACGAAGGTCGTCCATGTTGGTGTGACGAACCTCGTAGTTTCGTTCTCCTGAGTGTCCTCTCCACCAAGTGTCGAGGACAGGCGTCTGTGTTGAGTTACGAGGCTTCAAGGCCTTGGGTTGAGTTTTCGGCGCCTTTCCCGCAGGGCGTTGAGGTTTGGACATGGCTGACGGTGTCTGGACGTTGGATGGTCCAGGAGTCGGTTGGGAGCGAGGTATGGGCGCAGCTGTGGCGGCGGCGGTCTCTGAGGGCTCGATGGGTATAGGTAGGGCAAATCCGCCGGCTTTGAGTGCTTCCCACATCGACTCGAGCTGCGAGTCGACGTGAGACCATTTAATGAGGTAGGACCGAAGGCAGTCAATCGAAGGAACTGGTGCGCAGCGTGAGATGCGCTCAAGCTCGATATCGCTAATCAGAGCAGATGCGCCAAACATGCGTGAGATACCGAAAGCAGAGGGGAAAGTTGCCGCTCGCCAAGCACGCAGGCAAGAAAGCATGTCGGGGTTTGATTCGCCAGAAACTCGGGCAGCTCTCGGCGGTCCTCGCTGTATGGGAAATGCACGGGGTGTGAGTCGGGTCGCGGAGTTTGGGTCGCATAAGTCGCAACAGTCTTGAGGCGGCACTACAGTTTCTGCAATCCGAAAAACGTTGAGTAAGAAAGAAAGAATCGTAGCACAAAATCAACATACTCACTGCTTTGTGGGTTATCATACACGCGGTTGAGATATTTCCGACGACATACCGACTCAGTGACAAGCCCCTGAACGAGGCGGTCGCATTTCCGTTCAGTCTTGGCCATGGGTTCGCTCTTGTTTGCGTCGCTGGGGGCCTGGGTTTCGCCGTCATTACCAGGAGCCTTCCGTTTCTTGTTGGCTGAGGCTTTGCCCTTGTCGCTTGGCGCTCTATCCCGGTTACAGCTGGGCACCCACTTCTCATAGATGAGCCATCCCTCGCCTTTGCCATCGGGTCCACGCCAAGCGCGACCAATCCGCTGCATGAATGCATCTAGGTATCATTGACAAACAGTTTCACATTGCCCTATGGCATCTATAAAATAACTGGCTCACCTATTGACCCGCAAACCCCAAACTGAATCACACGTTCGATATTCGAAATGTCGCACCCCTAAGTATAACCAGATGAGATGGAAACATAAATTGAGAGTGCAGATAGATTTAGACTCACCATTCCTGCTGCTTCAGTGGCGATAATTACCCTGACCTCTCCAGATGCAAACCTTGCCATTGCTTCGCTCCTGTATTTTGGGGTCATCCAAGCATGTACTGGCATGATCAACTTTTGACCCCGAAGCGAGGAGTGAAGCCAACTGTACAAGGCAATCACAGCGAGTGTAACGTTGTTGACATTGTCGATGTATATGATTGTTGGGGGGATTTTTGAGGGGCCAGTCTCTTCAGGGTCAAAGAACGAGAACAGGTCTCTAAAAGATGACGCTGGATGGTTCATTGGACGAGCACCAATGAACACATTGGTCCGTTCATTTCCGATGTTAATGTCGACATATTTTGATGAGTCTGAAGAGAACCCGAGTGTCGACATGGCATCGTGCTTGACGTTTGGTCGTAGGGTAGCGCTGACGAGTGTGGCGGGGACACCCTTAGGTAATCGTGCACGGACTCGACCCAAACCTTGATAATCCTTCCGGAAATCCCCTCCCCAAAGCGAGATCGTATGTGCCTCATCGACATGAATGGCAATTAATGCCTTGCGGAAGGCATCACTGTCGAACACTTTGTGGACATCCTCGCTGTGCAGTGCCATTTCGGGGCTAAGCAGGACAATCTCGTATTTGCCTTGAGCAAGTTCCTGAGTGTCAATCAAGAATCACGAAGTCAATCAGCAAGCACCAATGATCCCCCACCAAATCAGTAACTCACCTCCCAGGTCTCGGGTTCTACATGTACCTCTTTATTGAGTGCTATTGCAGTCAGTCTGAGCCTTTCCATCCGATCTCGCTGTTGAAAAGGTCAACTTGTGTGATATCCTTAAAGTATGTACAGCTTAAGCTCACCTGGTCCTGTTGTAAGAGAATGAGGGGCGATATCACAATCGAGACCCTATTCTCGAGGACAAAGTGTGGCGCTGCAAAAATCAATGTTTTACCACTACCAGTTCTTGCATGTACAACAACATCATTGCCATTGAGGATGGCTTGTGCAGCTTGGATTTGGAACTCTCGAGCCTCAAATCCAGTTCTTTCAAGGATCTTGGACACAAGCTCATGGCGTGGTGTTAGATCTGGAAGTGACATATTGGGTAAAAAGGGTCTAGATTAGCTTTGGGAGCTGTATGCACTCACTACTTGGATGATCTGGCTCTGGAATTGACTGAGATTGCATGTGTGAGCTTGGTGGGGACGGCATGTCAACGGAGGGTGACTGTAGGGAAAAGCAAATTGAACAGAGACTTAACCTTTTTTGGTACTGTTTCTCCTCTATACATCATTTTTTCTCCTCTCTCGTCGTCAACAGACTATGTCTCGCCACAAATCACTATCGCCAGAGTCAGACATTTCTGAGCTTCAAGACAGTCTATTTGCCGACTCTAAAGGGCCCAAAAGCGATGCTGCACGCCTCCGAGAGACATGCAAACGAGTTGCTCAAGGTGGTCTTGAAGAAGCGACTCAGCTCCCTCACATCAATCCCCAGCGCCTGCTCCCCTCTCGTCCAACAAAACGAGCTCGAAAACACTCTTTTAAACAGCCCTGCACAATCTACCAACGCATTGACACCATACGGCAATCACTTGAGCAAAACAATCTTACTGTTGCTGAGGTTGTCCGAACAATGTGTGCATATGACTATGGAGCACAAAGAGCCAAGGACGAGGTTGATTTTCAGCTCTCAAGGGCTGAGGCAGAGGATGCACAAAATGTACGAGCATGGGCAAAGGAAATTGCCTGCCAGGAGGTATTAAGGGAGGGAAAGCGAATGGAGAAACATCATTTCTTGAATACAAATGGTAAGTCTGGTTTGAGTAACTCTTGGGCTCGGGAGCATCTAGCTGACTCCCCATATTATTAGCCAACTCCTTTACAGTAGATTCTCTTAAAGACTGGTCACCCGACATCGTATATAAGCATTTATGCGACCATATGCCTTACTTTGTGTCTCTCTTGGAATCGTTCATCAAGGATGGCAAACACTCATCAGAAACTAAGCAGGATGAGGTTCCAACTGTAAGAATTCCATGTGCAGCCCCAAAGCCTGTTTTTAGTGACTTTTGGGCAACCTAATCACAGACTGTATCCGTTGTTGGTTCCATACTATGGATTAAGCGGTCGCAGCAGGCAAATCTCTTTGCTAAAGGGTTTACAGCATACTTGTATACCTCTGGGGTTCATGCCGCAACGATTAATGTCTTGAATCGACTTGGACTAGGGGTATCTTATAGTACACTGCTGGAATCGCTCTCAAGCCTCAATCGCTCTTGTATCGAACGATTTCGAGAGGTAGCCTCACACTGCCAGTCGATGTTCATATGGGATAACGTCAACTTTGACGATAAACCTGCAGAACAGCGTATTAAACATGCTGGTCGGTTATTCTGCTTTGTTATGCATCACCCAAACTTACTGGCACTCTGAAAGGTTCATTCGAAAGCGGTACTGCTGCCACAATTGTAGAGCTTCACCCGCCACCCGATTGTGGCCCAGAGGCAATCGATGAGGCCCTGGACCTCGATAAATACTTGTCTGCAGTTGAAAATGCCCCCGACCTTAACGTTTCTGATGTTATACCGACTCCTGAGGACGAGCAAAACCTCAGAAATGAGTTTGTGTATGCAACTATTAACATCATCACTGAGCATGCAGGAGAACCGTTCAAGCGATTTAAGAAGTGTAAGTACCACCTGCTTCATTATGGTATTTGACTCTAATACATCAGCAAAGCCAACGAAAAATTCCGTCCTCTAATTCGTCCACTCCTCCCTCTTCGAGTCTCAAAAGCGTATCCGCTACCCACACTTCACGTCGAGCAGGCTTCAGCAAACGGTAACGCAACAGTAACCGAAGAACTACAACGAATTACTCGAATCAACAAATCCGAGCTGTTTAAGCAACGTATATGCATCGCTACTGGCGACCTACTCACCATTATTCGCCTTCTCTCAGTCAGAGATGTGCGAACTTTGTATATGCGCACACCTGTACACATCAAAGACAGGCACGAGAACCTAAGCTACTTGGTGCCCTTTGCCAGTCTATTCCACATTCGAATCGCTGCTGCTGCTGGGATTCTACAAACACACTTTGGAAAACCAAATGCTCGCCCGAAAGACAGTCCTGCTTCCCTCTGGCGACATAACGAGATTCTGAAGCGCAAGAATATCCCAATCTCTCAGGCTTTCAAGTATAGAACTGTGCAGGACCTCACCTTTCACTCACTCTATGCTCGACTCCTAGACGTTGTCCGAATCGAGTCTGGATGCGAATCGCTGCAGATATTTGGAGAGCGACTTGCTAAATTATCAGATGACAAGGCTTGGGAACAACTTAAATCCATTGTAGCTGCTGCTATTACTCGCTTTACTACGCCTGAGGAAGCCGGAACTGATGATGTGCTGCGAAATAGTATTCTCTTCATTCGCGACGCACTCTTGTTTCGTTGTTTTGTGACTTCGATCAAGTGCGGCAACATGGCTATGATCGAGCTCATACTTAAAATCTGGGCAACCTTGTTCCGTGGGTCAGGACGAAGCCAGTACGCCAGCGAGCTACTACGGCTGCGCCATAACCTTGTGCACGCCTGGCCGAAGCCGCTACGGTATGTGACCATTAAGGCAACTCGCATAAAACTTACATTCCTCATAAAATAAGTGATCTTATACTCTCTAACATGCTCGTTAATATGACGGGTAAGCAGAACGGATGGAAAGAGACCGATCTCCTACAGGAACATATGAATTATTGGATCAAGGCGAGTACATTGATTTGCACTCGTTTTTATATGTCTCTAACCCTCTTCTAGGTCATTTATAAGGCTCGAGGGCCTAATGCAACTTGGAAGTGGCTGGCGGAAATCTCACCCTGCATCTCTGTCTTGCGTGAACTCGCCACCCAGGTCAATACATCGCTTGCCCCACGCAATTCGAACCGCCACACAACACCGAATCTCCAAGCTGACCTCGACGCTCTCACAAAGTCGCTCGTCGAGAGCAAAATCCATGAACGCGATCCCACCCGGCGTCTCGACAAAACTCTACAAGCCAAAGACGCATTGGTCTTGGGGCTCCAGAGTCTTGGAGGTAATATAGTCGATCATTTAATATTCGTCATACTTACCGTGTTCACACCAAGCATATAATTCGCCAATTGACGAGTTTAATAGAAACAGGTTTGGCGCACGAAACGCAGCATCCCATGTGACGCCGTCAGCCAACAACGGCGATGGCGACGAAGGCAACACTGGCGAAGACCAAGGTATGTAACTATATGCTCGGTTTTTTATTTACAAGGTGGCGGGACGACGGGAATCGCTCACAAAGTCATCACAGAGCCTCAAACCCAAGAATCATTTGACGTTGTGGTTGACAATGGCGATGGGGAGGACGAAGATCCGTTCGATTTTGATTGATTTCTGTTTTTGTAGACTGGGATTACAATTCCTACTAATCAAAAGGTCTGATCCGGTCCAAATCTCACTAAGTCCCGCTCCACGGGAGCCACTCGCGAAATTTCGCTAAGTCCCGCCTGTGCTCTGAGAATTCCTGACAGACGGTCTGGGGAGACCCGAGGCACGAGGGTTCGGTCGCGAGGAACGAGTGATCCGAACCCTAACGAAGCCGAAGTGTAGGGCGACCTAGACCGGATGTGGAAGAGACTAAGCTCATCCTGCTAGGTGAGGGACTTTCCAGACTTTTCAAATTGCAAAGTGTAACCGTCCCCCTTGGCATTGTATGAGACCCTAATGTATAGGCGCAGGGAAGCACCCACCAGTGGGTGACGTCCATGGAGTGAGTGGCCCAACTAACCTCATGGAGCAAGCGAGCGGTGTGGAAGGCGATTAAGAAACTGGCCCTCGCCAGGGTCCCTGTATATCTATCCCAAAGTCGGCGATGTTATTGTTGGACATATCATTTACCGTGAAGTCGGTGAGAACAAGTTAGGCGAGGGTACAGGGATCAAATAAGCCAAGGAACGGATGAGCGGTGGACCAGAGTTTGGGAGGATCCGGCAAGTAACCAGCCACAACAAAGGGCGCGGTGAGTGACGAGATTGCGTGTAAGATAGTGCAATTGGCATCTTAAAAGAGAGGCAGGAAGAGTAGACCGGGCCGAGGAGACATCGGTATCGAGTCTGATAAGTAGAGCCTTGAATATGTGGAAGGTATCCTTTTCTCGGAGTTGCAAAGGGTGTAACGTTTAACATCATCGAATATACCATTGATTCATCCGATTCAACCCCTATCGTATTACCGATCCACAAATCATGAGTTCATTCATGCTAGGGCACAAGTGTCTCTCACTCGACCGACCCAACTCGACGACATTCTAATTTGGTGTTCAAGGATCGAAAGCCAAAATCTGAAGTCGAAGGAAAGACAGTTCCAGAGCAAGCAGGAAGTTCGCAAAGGTTTATCTGCCCGAATGGAGAAAGCAAAGAGTACTGGAACGAGGTAAAAACCAAAATCGAGCGATATTTTTTTTGTAATTAATCTTCAACGAGGCACTTGAACCTTGGAGAAAGGGGGTCCAATCCGTGGGTGGTGGAACCAAATTTGTTGCCGCTGTTTGGTTATGGTGTATCTGTGGAATGGGCACGTGACACTTCTCACGCATCGACTTCCGTATTTTCCGCCAACCATATCTGTGTCTCTTATTGGTGTAGCCGAGGCAAGTCAACAAGATGCCATGCTATCAATTTTCTCAGATCATGAAGGAACGGAATTTCTTCGTCAATTGTCTTCACCATCTCTCATGATTGCCTCGCCTCCGCAAGAATATTTCGCGCCCGACTTCACACCTCTCCTAGCTGAGGTGTAGGCTTTCCAAACCCTCCCGCACTGCTGCACTAGAGATTTCAAAACTCAGATCTAGTGAAACACCTTCGGCTGATCCGTACTTGGGATGGCTGGCTGGACCATGTGCATGAACCCCATCGAGCATGCGAAGCTCAGCGGCTTGTCGTCGTCCACCATGGAATAAATTAGGGTCATTCAACCGCGTGGTGCTCCTACACCTACTTCTGGGGTTTGGAAAACTAGCATATTAGTGATCACGGGAAACCTGGACTCGTAACCGCAGTCACGAACATGATTCGAGAGCCGTGTGTATAATTCTAACACCAACACACGGCTTGATCGAAGGGTTGCGGGGTAGTATGAAAATATGTCTGCATCTAAGCGAAGGGCACTTCGCTGGTACTTCTTGCGGTATGTATGCGATATGTGTGTATTTCACGCACACGAGGCTGTTGCGAGTTGATGGACCGCTCTCAACGTTCCGATCCTACCATACCACAGTAATGAACCTACGGTGAGGCGATATCTCATTACATGTTTCGAGACAGTTATCAGCTCCATTAATCTATCTGATCTTCGGGTCTGTATAACGGATAGGTAGATACTAACGCCAGTGACCAGGCCGAATATACTCGAGGCGTCTGGTTGTGCGCCTCGTGGGCTATTTTACACCTCGAGGCGATAAGACTGACAGCTTGCACGATTACGCCAACGCGCGCTTCACCGATCGCCTCGCCCCCTCAAAGTTGTGGCCGTAATGCAGCTATAAAATCTGGGAGCCCGGACTAAAGCAAAGCAAAAACACACGAACCCCGTTGAAGCCTTGGGCAAGCCCGTTTGATAACCAGCCAAACTACTAGGAGTACTGAGACATCCCTTCACTTTTGATTCCGCCTCAATCATGAACGAGTCCAACCAGCGGATTCAGCCTGACGATTCGAGGAGTAGCCGGTGGGCCCTACCCTCAAACCCATAGTGTATTATTTTAACGACATGATAGGGGCGTAAATGGAAAGCGGTTATCCCGCACAGGTGACCACGTACGGTTCCATATGTTACTCTTTCGAATATAATTCTCATCATGCCTTGCTTCAAGTTCGTTGGTGGATTGTCTACGTTCCACTCGGTAATAGTCCCTTTTCTTGGAGCTTGCCGTAGGTTCTTAGGCTGATCATTTCTCCTTTCAGTCCAATCAATCCACCCAGTCCTTGGCCAACGCATTCTTCGCGACCGCTCTGTGCAGAGCTTGGAACCTTATCGTATTATCAGCTCTCTGGGCGACCTGCATTACCTTGATTTGCGAGAAGGTTCGCGATCTCAGCATACAGCCCGCCCTCTTGACAGTGTGAGTCTGATGATCAAAATTACTGGCCCAAAGTAGCTAATATTGACACAGCTATGGTATCGTCGTAGGCTTTGTAATATCGGTGAGGTCTTTCCATAAAGAACTTTATGGAATGATTGTTGAGCCCGATTGCAGTATCGAACGTCTTCTTCTTTCGAGCGGTACAACGAGGGTCGAAAGTTTTGGTCCACAATTATCCTCGCAACCCGAACCTTCTCCCGAACAGGTACGGCCCATCCACTAGATATAAACACTCACTAATTCACATATCAGTCTGGTTTCATGTTCCGGATTCGCCCAAATCGGACTCCGCCGAAAAACCAGACCCCGGAAAAGAAGACCCCAAGCAAGTAGATCAAGCTCGTGCTCGAATTCTGGTCGAAAAATGCACGGTTATCAATCTCTTGGAAGCATTCAGCGTGGCCACGAAACACTACCTGCGTCGTGAAGATGGCACAGATTACGTGGATCTGTACCATCTCGTCAAGTTTCTTCCAGTCTATGCGCTCCCCCTAGGCATTCCTCACGAGGATCAGGAATCTGAGGAAAGTATAACGAAAGCGGAAAGCCCTACCGTTCAACGTGGTGGACAAGATTATGATATTTCGCATGGAGATGGCTTACCCCTACCCGCGACCACGAAGGAGTCTCGCAAAGCAACTGGGAACATCTATCCAGCGAGGTCTGGCACGCGGTTAGGAGCAACCAAACATCGTTCGGACACAAAATACGTGACTGTAAACGGACCGCACGGCCAAGTCGAACTCGCTCCCGCAAGTAATCCCCCGCGGTGGGGGGTTTGGGACATATGGCCATTATCGCTTCTGGTCAGGCCACTCATAAATAGAGGGGTTTCTATTCACGGGAAGACGGCGGCGCGGGAACGGACCAGGCAAGAACTCGTATCCCACAATATCCCTCTTGAAATATCCTTCTATCTGGTGCGTTGGCGCGACTCCCCGTTTCGGGATACCTTAAACTCACCTTCCGTTCCAGAGCTCATATATATCGGCTCTCCAACAACGCAAGGGCACTATCGATGTTCCAACTACCAGTGAGTGTGCTAAGCAGGCCGCGCTACTTATATCACGAACTTACAACCACAGATCTGCTTTTCGCGAGCTTGAATCAACTTGTCGAGTCACTCTCTGGGTTAGAACGTATATTAACGAATCCAATCCCGTTCTCGTAAGTATTCATTAAGCCCACTTCAAATTCTCCTTACGCATGTTCCATTAGGTATGGAGTCCACCTGTGGACTGTATGCGCACTCTATGTTATTCTTATGGTGGGTACAACCGAATAGTCATGTAATTTTAATAATCGCCTTTTAGCCCTTCCAAATTTGGAAATCGTTTGGATATGTGACGATACCTGCAACCGCTATCGTTGTAAGTCCGCAGGAACACCAGCGTTAGCCCTGCGTCTAAGTTGGTTGCCCTAGGCTTTCTTCTTCTTTGGTTTCCTAGTGGCCGGAGAAGAGATTGAAAGTAAGTCTTCATACGTTCAATCCGTCAATTCGTATTAATGTCCACCAATTACCCATAGATCCCTTTGGTGAGTGATATTCCGTATCGTAGCGTCGCTTGTCCTGAAAGGCATATCACACGGTATTAAATAGGCTATGACAAAGTGAGTAATGTAGAGCACCGCCATTCTACTTAACCGATAGTTTATTCGTTAGAACGACCTAAACCTTGACTCATTCTGCCATGATGTCATACATGCCGAGCTTACTGCTCTCACAAGCATGCCCCCGAGTGACCCCAGTGTATGGGCATTTTTCGACAGTAACGATCACGTATTTGGAACGGAAGATACTAAGGAGATGTCGCCTAGCGACTGGGTGGGACGAGGGGAGGGCGCAATACGCGAAGAACTTAAGCAAGAAGTTAATACGAACTAACCCCGTCACCCTTGGTTTATTTACGTTACAACTCTGTTTCGCGTTGCTTATCCCTCATTGTCTGATCGAATATATTTAATCCGCTTCAGAGACACTGCCACGCCACCTCTCCTCGCAACAAATCCATGCATTGAACGTACGTGTTAGAGGAGTGCGTGGGGCGCAATATTGCTTGATTGTTTTTTTCTTGACGAAACTTGAGGCACCATCACCTTGCTTGCCAAGGTCACTCCCCCCCGGAACTGACCCAATCAAAGATGACGGGTCCTAAGGGTCCTTCTTCGTAAGCAAACCCTTGCACGGTGCAGAGCTAGTCGTTTGTCTCTCAGAGCACCTTCCCCTTCTATGTTTGCACTGTCTGGATGATCTCAACTGCCTTGGATATTTATGTACACAATAAATAGGTTACAGTTCTAACTCGTAAGTGCCTTCAAGCATCTTCATCCGGGCAATCCCGAACCGTCTCACCCATCTTCCACCGTTGTTTTGTTTCCTCATTCAGGCGTCTAAGCCGCGCATCCTCCTTCTCCAGCATGTGACAAGGAGGTTTTGTAAAGAGGAGGTCATCAAAGTCTCGAAGTAGTTGAATTGTGTCTTGTCCCGAACTCTGAGAAAGCGCAACGTAGGCGTTGAATGGGGTGAGCTCACCTGACGGCGGTCGAGCAATATCCACGATGACACGCTGGATTGTCTGGCCCTGTGCACGGTAGTCGGTGAACGCATATGC
>WSLN01000715.1:0-11377 GCA_019677355.1 Ceratobasidium sp. 370
GCTCTACTTGATACGTACCGACCAGACCGTAGAGCGAAACGCCAAACCAAACGACCGGCGACGAGGGCGAACAGTGCGAGTACTGGGTGCGCACGATAGCTGGAGTTAATATTAATATCGTCAACTGTGCCCGCGCAGGCTGCAAGATATTAGATTGGCACCGGAAGGTGAAGTTGATATAACAATTAAGAGCTTGCATTTGCGCGAACCAAGTTCGTCTTAGCCTTATCGCATTGGTTCTCCGCTGAACAGTGCGCATATAGACGCAAACAACCACTCAATGACTTGTGCATTGGCATTAGCAGAAAGAGCGCGTGCCCTCACGGTTCAAGCTCAGACCCCGGGCCGCATAACCCCTATCCCTGTAGTAAAATCATGGTTCGGAGAATGGGTAGGCTCGATGGATGTGAGAGGTAGCCACTTTTCCTAGCCAAGACGTCATCCAAACCTCTAGCGCTTGTGTAAATTGTTGGAGCACGAGGCGCAAGACGCTGATTGGATGGTGGCTAGCCACGAGTTGGCGCTCAGCGGTCACGGATAGTGCACATCTCAATACCTCAAAACTTTAAGGTTGAGATCCGTTAGTCGAAGTCGTCACGACCGCCAGGAATGTGCTAACCCAACGTCACATTTGCACCATCCCGTGGGGAGGGATCGAACGTAACTGCTGATCGCACATGCCCTACTTGGGATCTTAACGACAAATAACTATAGCGACCCCTATTGCCCAGGAAATCGATGACAGAACTTGAATATGGCGAAGCGTTGTGCAAACTCCAGTTCCACCCGCATACGTTTGGATTCAATTTCATTTCAGCGGGTGCCTCATCCTCTGCATACACACAAAATAGAACAGGCCATTTATGAGACGCAAACCCCACGTCCCGAACTTGTAGTTCAACCAACGAAACGCTGTTCCCGCCGTGTAATCAGTGACGCTTTTGGCTTTTGCAGCGAGCTTTCGATCCGCAGGAAGGTATTTGACAGTTCAACCTAGCGTTGTGATCATCAGTGTGATAGCCCCTGAGCTCAAATCAGGCCCATACGGAGTTAAGTGCGTCAGCGTATGAGCAAGGAATACCGCGGCGATCTCTACGAGTGTCCGCCGGCGCTGTGCTGTAGACCTCGGCAGCTATCTTGGCCATTTGGCGCAAATATGTCGAACTGCAATCACTTCCAAATGAGACCGAATGGAATGCCAGCGATTTGCTGGAAACAGCAGCCTGTGAGGGCGTATCGAAAAGGCGACACTCGACATACCCAAGTCTAACACACATCCTACAGATACTATAAATTGCTTCGTCCTCAATGTGGCATTCTCCGTCAGAGAGAAATATGAGCACTGGTGTCCTGTATGATTGTGAGATACTGGGAACACTCTTTGCCCGTTCTCCAAACATACTTGTCAATATCCCAGTTGTTCTCAATAAGTGACTCTGCACACGCTAGGGCCGCCTTGAAAGATGTCCCGCCGTGGCTTTGATGGACCCGCAGTTGATCGATGAGCTGCTTGGGTGTCCTGGTCAAGTCAGCCGAGATTCGAATCTATATAAGGGCAGATTTATCAAAAAAAAAAAAACGTCAAATCAAGAATGATAAGAATGATTACAGTTGCAGCAGTGTTGAATGTAATGACAGAATACGCATCTTGACGGGGCTGTTCGCTCGGTACGCCAACTTTTGACTCGCGTGCGGACCAGAATCCATACAATGCTGAAAGCACTGCCCCATATCGATCGTTGCAGCTAGATCGCAGTTTCCCACTAACTGGTGTATCTGGCAGAGGTCCACGGTCTTGGCAAGACATAGAGCCGGAACTATATGCGTTAGCCTCAGGGGTGATCAATCGAATGCTGATAATCTCGAACGAACTTATCAACGACAAATATACTACGGTAGCCAAATCAGTAAGGTTGCAGTCGCGTTTCACATATAGTATGACGCACACATGGTAAGCACGCTGAAGCTGAGCGGGGTCAGAGCAATCAAACAAATGACCATCTAGAGAGACGTAGCCATTGTTTGATGTTGACCCGGGGCGAGGGGGTTCAGATCGGTGAAATATTGGCAACTTGCAATAGGAAGGGCGAGCCGCTGTTGAAGTAGTTGCCTCATGTTCGGGATCTACAACCGAGTTAAGTCCCACAATATGTTGTTAATTTGGTCCAATGTTTACCTGCGCACATGGCGGTACTGAACAAATGTGAGTCCAATGCTCGTCAATAATGGATCGCTCTAACTCACCATTTTGAAAACTCCAATTGTTCTTCGCGGGAGTACGGATCTATCACGGCAAAGTGGGGATTAACTTGTAATGTCTTTCAACTCGGAGAGACGGTTACCCTTGAATGCTATTGAATCAAACCTGATTTAGTGGCTCTTGACTGGTAAGATTCTCACGACAACTCACCCATTCGAGCCCAATGCAAATTATGCGAAACCCAATCCTTCGGGCGTTCGGGATCGGGACGCATTACTTGAGAGATATGTTGACACTCGGGATCTACGCAGTTGTCGGGAGCGCGGCAGTAATCGACGTGAACGTGTCGGCCTTGAGCTGCGCACAACAAATTGCAAAGAATCGGCGCCCCCTCGTCTCCGGAACCATATTTATGGCCTGCTAGCTCGTAACACGCGTCTGAGTCGTTATCATCTTCTATGACCCATTGCGTTGTAGTCATGGATCCATGCCTAGTCTCGTGTAATTTTTGCTGATGGCCTGGTTGGAAGATGTACGTCAATTGACAGGTAAAACCACGGGAACGGATGCTCACCTATGGGCAAAGTACAATAATATCGGCAGTTCGGGCACTGAGCGTCGCAGTAGTGGAATACTGGTGCTTCGAGGCTGTGGATGTGTACACCTTGGTGTTGTAGTTCGCCAGGAGGAATGGGAACTCGGCAGGGGAGGCGTCGCTCCACTTGAGAATACCGTGTATATTGAAAAATCTCGTGGCGACCAGTAAATTGTGCCTGAATGGCAGAAGGCTGAGTTTCAATCTACAGCCAAAGAACGGGTTAACGTTTGACGTTTTTGGCTTTAAATGTAGAATCCTAAACCTGGCATTTTCCTTCTGAAGCGCAAAGCGAGGCGCAGGAGTGTTCTTGACCGCAAATATGTACTGCGCCATCATCCAAAGCGTGAAAATGATCCGGGTGAGCACACAAACGTTGACATAGCTGGCATTTCAGCGGGCAAGAAATTGCTTTTTCACATGTATGCCGATCGTGCTGTTCATCCCTGCAGACCACTCGTAAGACCATACTGGGTGTACGGAGCAAATGCAAATAGCTACCAAGCAACATTACAAAATCCAGGGCAGCGATAGTCCATGCCTTGAATGTCCCGGAGATCGCAAAGCTATTATTGAAGATGTTATTTGACCTGAGTAATGCAGGCAGTATCTAGAACCCACCTGTCCACAAAAATGGGAACGAGCGGAGCACAAGTGATCACCCTCGTGTTTAAGAGGCTGTCGAGAGAGGGTTCGTTCGGATTATTATAAGACACATGACGCACAAAGCGTACCTTGACGCATGACTTCGCGCAGCCTCTCATGCTACTCAGGCCACATGAGTTCCCGCAAAGGTGAACCCCGACGTCGCACCTGGAGTTGAACATCAGTGCCTCGGTAAAATAAAACAAAATAGCGCTGCTGTGACTTACATGTGCGTTGAATTGTGACCCGCACTATTGTGGTGTTACCTTCAGAGCAAGCCCAATATATGCGTTAGGGACTCACCGTAGTCCACATGGAACAGCCTCATTACTGTGGTCCTGCGCCACATCACAAGGGAAGATGCATCGGTGATTAGTTCCACAACTGTGGTCGCCGGAATGCCGATGTGGTCGCAGGCAGCAAAGATTGCAAGCGGAGCAAACTGCAGAGCATATCTGAATGTAGCTCTGCATTGCGAAAGCAACCATATCTAGCGTCCCCAAAACGTCTCGTATATCTTGGTTTTCGGCCGGGAATCGTGACACATTGGTGTGCACCCACGCCTGCACGTACTTGAGACGCTCGTCGAGCTGCCCTAATAACCGTTGCTGTATTTCGGCGATATATTGCGTATCTCGGGTCGATTGCCTAGCACTCGTCGTGGGTTGGTAGAGGCGGATCAAGGCTGTCAACGTTTGCTCAATTGCAGGCTCGCTTTCTTTGGCGCCCTCTATGGTCAGGCTGGGGACGAAGAATTCAATCCCGCTGTCGTTAGACGACAAGTCCTCGTCTGTATCCAGATTCTACAGGTTTAATTGTTAGTTCTGTTTACGCAGGTCTTAAGCGGTACCACACTTTTAGAGGGCCCATTGCTTCAAGCCCTTGTTCAGCGCGCCCAAAACGCAACGCCAACGGGAGTCTACCTCGCAGTTGCTGGGCTCGGTGAGCAGCCAAATTTTCTGAAGGAGTATTATTAGTGGCATAAAAGTTCTCCCCAAGGGTACTAACGGTCTAGAGACCCCCAATCGCTCGCCTGAATAAACATAATCCAATTTTTAGACACTACCCTCGGGAGTGGGCGCTACATACCTTTATTTTTGCCATCAAAGTTTTCAGCCGATGCAGGAATATACCGCCACTGGGATGTGTGATGGGCTGATTGTTGAGGCAGTGGGAAAGGTCATAAAAAATGGAATAAAAGCCATGCGAGTTGATAACGGGCCAGGGTATGATCTGGATACGACCACGGTGGAGTTTCGATATGAAGTTCTGATCCCGCTCTTCCGTAATAATTTGCCTGAATTTAAGTTGAAACCTAGATGTGGCGATTAAACAAGGTCTTGTAGTATATTACAACCACCCGATTAACACTCACTCTTTCACGATGTCGTTTGTATCAGAATCAGTTACGTCCTTGATGATAATCACCAGCGTGGACTAAGATGCATCAGTATCTTGAAACATAGGTCGCGTGGTGGAGACACCCTACATTGAAAAGGTCGCGATTCTCATCGGGATCGAGTAACATTGTTGATGATTGAAAACTCTACAAATAGCTCCAATTCAATACCATCATAACAACAGTAAACGTGCACGTTCTTACCGCGAATAGCCCAGATATATCTCTCGACAAAGCAAAGTTGTTTCGGAATAGAACCTTATGCACAGGAGTCAGAACTGTTCAATGATATAAAGGAGTTCGGTCTTATACCAGGTTAGAAATAGCTGTATTAAAAAGAACAAGAAGCGCATCTTCTTGAGGGCTTCGTTCTAAGGTATGCACCGCTGAACGCAGTTGCCATATTAAGCCAAGCATCTAGCCTTACGAGCGTGCTCACCTTCGAAGTCCAAGGTGACAAGGAGGTATTCGTCGGTTGGCGTGCACGAGAGCCAAATGCCTTCAGTCGTTCGCATGGCAGATCCAGCGAACGAGGTATCAGCAAGGTGGTTCAAGCAGTAACTTTTTCCTAGTAAATGTGTTGTATTAAATCAAGCACAACAGGTCGTAGTGTGCGCATATACGCGCATTCACGCACCAACACTTTGTTCCCCTATTGTGCCGGAACATCATGAGCAATTGTGTAAACATGACGAATAGATTACTGACCCATGGAGCTGACGACTCGAACCGGCTGAATAAATTATGAGAATGGCTCGTTGAGAGTTGCAATCTAGTCATGTACGCCCAGGGCTACTCACTTTTGTTGCGTGATACGACTGAAATATGGACTCATACCAGCCGATGCTCAAGGAATCAATAATAGTGGTCACCTCGGCACCCAATAGAGATTGCTCATGTTCTGGATTCCACACGCCATCCTTCAACGGAACAAACTGGTTCTCTCGGGTAACTGCCAAGCTAAGGGGGAGGGGGTCAGGTTGCTTTGAGTGTAATGTCTAGAACCAACAGAGCTTACTGTATTGGGATCAAGCATAAAAGCTCCGTAACAAAACTACCGACAGGGAAGCTCGACGCGAGGAGACCGGGGACTATAACCTCGGGTGCCAGCGACGACGAGCCCACCGAGATTGAAGATAAGACATCCCCCACGGGCTTGCACGCAGTGGATCCAAGGAAGGAGATCATGCGAGCGAAATATGCCTCCACGCGAGGCATTTCAACAGCGGACACAAATGTGATGCTGTGAGCCTGTCGGTCAGCCGGAGACAACACGGTGCGCGCAATGGCTGGGAGGACCGGAAAACGCGTCCATACTTCGAGATGGCAATCGACCAGACAATTGCTTAGTGTGTCCACGTTGGCAGCCCGCAACAGGTCGCGATCCGACTGCAAGGAGAATTCCATCGACTTGTGTTTGATCTGAAGTCCGAGGGAGGAAATAGTGCCATTACCCAAAAGTGACAAAACATAGACTCGGCTGCGATCTTCAAACGAAGTGATAACTCGGTTTGATCTGGATGGGGGCAAAGTTGCTACCTCGATACCGTTTTGGTTGGATCCAAAAGACGCCCAATGAAATGCAAGTAGCCTCTCCTCACGAGTTGGTGCGCTCTCGTCTACAACAGTAAGTAAGAGGCAGGACCCATCTGGCGAAGTAAACGCATCGACGACTCGTCCATTGGGCTTGACTGATCCCGGGCTGAACAGAAACGATTCATCTTAGGCGTGTGTATACAATATTCTGGCTGTACTGGCGCTACTTACTGAAATTGCTCAGTGATTAACGATAATATACGAGCCCGGCCTGAGGATTCAACTAGACAGAGCTCTTCCGAACCAGATACAAAGCATATACTTTGGATGTCTAGTTGGCTTTCGTACCACTGCTTGAGGGATAGGGCTGGACCTCGAGCTTTGACCTCTTTAAATCCTTCATCGACGTGGTAGATCGAAATTTTTGGCTCCTACAATAGCAATGTCTTTAACGATAACACTCGCAATGCTGAACAAACAAACCTCGTGTCCTCCATAAAATACTGCAAGCAAGCGAGTTCGTTGATCGAAAGCATACACACACTTTCCCTGTAGGCGATCATCGCGAAGAGTCAGTTTTCCATCGGTGTTGTTTATAGCTGTGCCGATGCGATGATTATCGTCTATGTACAATCGCGATCCGCCCCTTTCTTTTGCAATGATGAGGCATTTGTCTTCCAGTATTTCGAGGAACCTAGAATATGGCTAAGCGCATAGTTATCGGGGGTAGCTCGTGTGTGACTCACTCTAAGGATCGACCCGTTTCCAGTGTGAAGGAAAACTTGTGTTGAGGGGTAATTCGTGGCTTGGGGAGGTGGCCTTTGTCCATTCGGCATTGTTGAACGTCCGCCTCGGTCAAAACAAGCGGATAAACGTCAAAGCGGGTTTGTGGTGCATGGCGCATGTTGCGCCGACTTGTCATTTGATAGTATTGAGCTATAAATCAAGCCACACGAACTGGCTCAGACTTCGAAGGTGGTTAAATGTAAGGAAACGGTTACCTCCGCCAGGCCATGCATTAGGATTGCGGGATAATGCGTCGATTTGGATGTGGTTTCTGTGCATCACCAGGTATTAAGTTTTCCACCGACAGAAGGGTAACTTGCAAATAATACTCACAACTCGTCTAGCACCATCACCGACCTAAGACTTTTCAGTAACTCGAAATTTACTCGTTCCCGCTCGGATTGCAAGGCGTGATTCCGCTTGTGAAGCCTCGCTTGTGACTCGCGTTCCTTTGCTACCGCCAGCACGCTAGGAACATGTTTATGCAGGACGTCTTTTCCGAGGTCCCTTAAGTAGACACGAAGACGTTGAGTAATGTGGTCGGCAAGTTTTGAAAGCACGGGCGATCCATCAGACGAGGTTCGGAGATGCTGGACGAATTCTTGATCCGATAATGATGTGTGGCTATCCCCGTGAAACAGCGAAGTAAAACCGGCGGTCGTCGCATGAAACATGCCCTTGACAAAGTCTGGCACGAAATGAAGGTTCACACCCTTGACGAAATCAGGCATGGAAAGGCTAGGCCCCCAAGAAATTACCCTTTTCTTCGAACCGGGTTTTTGAGTAGGGTGGTTCCCGGGGTTCAAGACGCTGTTGATGAACTCATCTATGTCTTTGTCGGACTGCCCCGGCTTGGCGGTTAGAGCGCCGTAGATTAACTGCCACTTCCATTTAAGGTCTTGGAACATCGTGTCTTCAATCGCTGCAGCCAGATTATGGACCCTGGGGTCTGAAATATTGTTGAGCTCGGGGTAACGCCTATGTAATGCGGCTAATTGACAAAGGTCAGTGAGTGTACAGAGCAATATCACCGACTGGTATACGGTAGCACTAACCTTGGGTCGCAGGATTGAAATATGGGTCAATCCTGACGTTTGCGGAGCTGGATGCAACACCCCTTATGTGTGAATTGCGAGTACAACAAAGAGTAGAACCTACGGGTACGCATGGTGCAATAAGTTGAAGATAATGTATTCAGCCTCGCGATGAATGTTCCGCGCATCCGCTTCGATTTCCTGTTCGATTTGCCTACGAAGTCGCCGATTGGCCTCTTCTTGATCACGTGTCCATTTATCATGTCCGGCAAACGCCTTGGGGTACCGTTTTCGTAGTCCAAGATCCCCCAAGATCATGATGGCCTCGGCGTCAAGGTTCCCGAGAGAAAGAGTAGGGCGATTTGTCCTAGACGGTGAATCAAATTAAGCTCAATCAGTACCAACACATGCGTGGAACTTCGTACTCTATGGTTTTGCGGAGGTTCATCTCAGACAGGGACTGCTCCTGAAGTTTGGAAGTGAAGTCCTCGCCTTCATACGTCGACACGACGAGGCCACTATTCAGTTCTGCGAACGCAAGTTCCATGTTTGGGGGAGGGTTGTTGGTCGGAAGCTTGAGCTTGGGGTTAACCTACGAGAAACAAGGAGTTAATCTCATGATCGTTAGAGAATGTCTGGTAATACCGTGAACCCCGGGGATGCAACCACATTCTCCTCCTGTTCCAGCGACGACAATACTTCAAACGAAAAAACGCGCGACCTGTTGCCTCTACCTCCCGCCAACCCAGCGGGGGCAGCAGTGTTTTGAAGTTGAGCGTCCCAGACAAACGACTCAGCCTGAGCAGGGGACACAAGCGCGACAACTTGGTCGCAGAGCTTAGTTAAATAGCTGTCAACCAGCAAGTTAAACCACGATCATGGATAATTCCGGAAAACATACCGCATGAATGTGACTCTGTTGCGATGGACAGCTGACGGAGCGTTGTCAACCCAGCTTTCGTCCTCGGGCCAAAAGAAAATATAGGTCTCGTATGTAGCTGAGACCGTGGCGTCCGGCTCGGGAGGAAGAGCGAGATATAGCCCAGGGCGCAACTCGGACACAGCATCGAGGCCGTCCGGCGGGTCCAAGCTGTTTGCACTGCTTGTGGTATATACAGATGAACTTGCTAGTTTGTTGTGCATGCACTTACAATTGCTCGTCGATACAACCAACTCGATGGAGAAACTGGGCAATCTCTGACTTGACGCCGTACAGTCCTTTGGGTTTGATGTTAAGCTACACATGTTTGAGCGACGTTGTCCTTTGTGATACGGGATGCGTAATATTTACCTGATCCAGGGCTTTGAAGTTGATCTTCGTGACAGAGTTATAAGAGCCTGGTAAAATAGTGTTAAGTAGCCGGTACAGATCCGCCTGGTCGATTATTATCTTCTCAACTGCCGGCAAACAACATTAGGAATGCCATCAAATCACAAACTTGGAGTAAACAGTGACATACCGAGTCCTCCCGACCCTCGTTCGTCGACCAGATCCAGCAAACGAAAAATGCAATCCATTCGACTCGTGCCTTCGTCAATTTTGTGGTTGAGACCAGTATCCGAGTCCCCGTCGAAGTAGGAGCGAGCGTCTTCCATTTCATCTGTGGCTACGTCGGATGATGTGGCAGTCGTTGGCGTCCAAGGCCGCCGATCCCGGGATGAGACAGCGAGAGGCTCCTTGGCCGGTATCTCATTATTGTCTGTAAGCCATGGCGGTAGACCAGGAGAAGCAATCGTGCAAACGCGTTTGTCAGCAACCCTATACGCTCAACAACGAAAAGGCCTCTGACCTTTCTCCGTACCGTCAGCCGAAGCTGCTGTGTCTCTCGAGCCATCGAGGGAGATATGGGAGTCTGGTGGGCTATAGAGATAGTTATACTTAGCATCGTAATGACACGAGAGGAGACTTGACCTAAATAATTGCAGACTAACCTATCGCCGTGCGCGTCCCGCCAGTTGTTCGAAGAGCCAGGGTAGCCAGGAGCATCGGCAAGATTATTCGTGTCTGGGCCAGAGAGCGCCATAGTGGGGAGGAGTTATGGCGTTGAGAGAACGATGCGGGTTCACGTGGCTGTTTTATAGCCACCCCACTTCGCTTGGACATCACCATCGGGACATGCCGTTATACGAAGAACAAATGCGGTATGATCTGAAAATCCCCTCGATGATGGCTTCTGGGCCCCCTGCCGGAAAAGGAAGCATGAAAACTATCTGGTATTTTTGATATGGCAGCTGATTCTTGAAAAAACTAAATGGGGTGGTGATGGTGTGATGTGCATATCGCGGAGTGGCTACTCTGGGTAGCCACATCAAGTGGTGCCTGGAGTTCGTCCATCCATTCAACCGGTTCTGGGCGATGCGAGTCAGATGGAAGTATGCAACTCCAGTTGCCGTGAGAAAATGAATGGCGGAGCAGGGGGTTCTTGCAACTAGACTGGTTATAGTTTCCCGTGTCGAAGACTTGGAGTGAATGGCGGCGGCGTCGGGTGACACTGATTCGAGAGTTTCGCAGTTGCCAGAGATAAGCTATAAGATTTACATTGGCTAAGGGTAAATCTTTGCTTGCAGCGCCAGACTAACCTGGCCAGATGCAAGAAATTGGCTGCTGGTGCTGGTGAGATCGTGCCTATCGGGATCCCAAAATGCTCGAGCTTTCCTGACAGTTTGTAGGTGGAACGAACCTGGTTGTCGGTTGGGCGTTCCCTGAAAGACGCGGCGACGAGCCAAGCCATAGCCACCCCATAATTTGCGCCAGTTGCAAGGTGTCGTAAGGAATAGCCGTGCGGGTCGTGCGATGAGCAGGCAGAAAATCTAGGTTGCCTCGTTGCTCACAATCCACAAGCTGCTCGAAATAGTTGAACAGCCGAATCAATAATCACACACAAAAATACCCCAACATTTGCTTGAGACTCCGAGAATTCAGTCCTTCCATCTACCAAACGATTCCCCCCACTAGCCTTATAATTCCCGGAATTTGAGATTGGATGTAGATTCAATTGATTTTTCGTAAAGCGCGGCGCATACATGATATGAGTGTGCTGCGAAATGCCACAAATAAGATACATGATGGAAGTTGGTCGAGATATCAGCAGATTGCCAGACTACGGCGACCCATTCACCGCCCACCGGACTGTCCAATCAGCGATGCCCTCGGTTTTTGGAGCGAGTTGGCAATGCCCAAA
>WSLN01000717.1:0-11363 GCA_019677355.1 Ceratobasidium sp. 370
TAAGTTGAGAATCAGCCCCCGAGTCTAAAAAGCCTTGGCGCTTGATAGATCACTGAAATCCTGCCCTGAGTGTCCTGAATACATGATGATACACTCGAGTCCAGGCGGCTCAATACACGACGGGTACAAAGACCATGTTAGACGATTATCGTTTCACAACATACATAGCAACACGGCTCAGTTACGGAGAATTTCATAAAGGTGAACCTATACGTTGTGTTAGAGTTTGCGTCGAACCAAGTACCTTTCGACTCACGTCTTCATTAAAACCATTGGCGGATCCACATGTGGATACGTTTCAACCAGCATACGCGCCTCATTGGGCGATCTCTGATCTCTTTGTGGGTGACCGAAACGTTTATAACAAACTTGAACTTACGGGACTGCGCTCCGCTCTTGATATATTGCCAACGAGCGTTTTGCCATCACGAGTAGTCTAGCTCTGGTCAATAAGTTGAAGACCGGTCAAGTTGTGAGTGGGATAGCTGAAAAGTTGAGCTCATAATGAGGACCTCCGTCTACTATCCCCATCCCAGTTATATGCTGATTTCATGCCGAGGGAGCAAACAAGGCAGACGTGTTCCCTCGAGCAAAATTTAGTACAGTCGGCTTGGCTCTGGCAACATGTTAAACTCGACGCATTGCCTTGAGGAATTTAGCCGGCGCCTTATGCCATGATATTTGTCCGATGTTGAGACGGAGCATAGCATGAAGCGTGCCTGGGGTGAAGCGCCTTTGGCAGTGTTGGATCGACAAAGGAAAGGGAGGACGAATGGGGGAATCGAGCGGTGCTGCGTGGCTAGTGTTGATGGGTTGCTTGTTGAACGTTTGAATGACTGGTTGTAGACTGTTTGGGTGGTTGCGATCAGAGGGGCGTGTTGGTGGGTTAGCCATTTAATGTGGCACCAGACTGAAATATGCGAACAGGGCTGCGGTTTCTGTTTCGAGATCCACAAAGCAGGATAGTATTTTCAGTTGAATACACACTAGCTGTGCCCATGCGAACCAGGAACCGAAGACGGAGTGCATCAGGGACCCAGTAGGACCTTTCCGGCACTCACCAAGGTAAACAGAGCGGCCATTGAGGATAACGTCGAGGAAGAGTCGAGGACACACCGGCGGACCTAGGACTCGTAACCCCTGGCTGGCCTGTTGTATTGGTCGACTTGGCGCCAGTATCGATCAATTTACCATTTCGGGGGATGGGATGGGCGTCGGAGATAGATTGCAAGGATGAAATGAAATTTGCTAGTGTCTGATGTCGACCCGGGGACTGGCAACGGTGGACTAGCCAGGACTCGCGGAGCTACCTGGCGATTAGTGTGTGTCGGGCCCACAGAAACACGTTGAGCGCACGCAAGACTGCGAGTCGAGCGTTCCAGCGCGAGCTGTGCCTCATACTGCGCAGGATGAGATACGAATGCAGTCGTGTGGGCTGGCGGGTAGTAAGGGTGCTGAGGGCCGAGTGCTGACCCCGCCACATCTGAAGTCTTGGAGCTTTGCCACCGAACCAGGTTGTACACAAACAAAGTGCGATTGGCTGAAGGGCTTGATATCGTTGGGGTATAGCCAACATGGCACGGTAACACCAACATACCCGCCTATAATATTCACTTCACATAAAATTCTGTATTCATTCACCGACATATTTCTACCATATTGATTCAGTGCCTCAACTTCATATCGCGTCTCAACAAGACCTATTCGCAGAACAGGCATTAGCACAAAGGCCCCATATCATCCAAGTAAATCCACGAACCTTTAAACCCACCCACAAATGCGTACCAATTCAACCCAAATGCATGGGAGGCGAAATGCAGGCTGACTGTTAAATTTACATCTAAGCACAAGGCCTGATTGAATGTAGGATATGAAACGCACGGTGGGTCCGGAAAGTAGTTCGTGGGAGGCGGGACGACGGCTGCGTCGAAGCGTCTAGCCATCGCAGTTACGTGCAGTCGAAGATAAAATTTAAGGTCTATGCGGTGTGTTTGAATGCAAGTTCTGCGGTCAAAGTGAGGTTTAGAGGCGAGGTGTCAGGATGAGGCTTATATACCGTTGTTTCTTGGATATCCGGTAGGCAGAGGGCCCACGTATACAGTTATTATATGGCAGTCTAACCAATGTAAGAAGTGCAAAACGGCTTGCCGCCAACACATGCTGAGGCTTGATATCGAAGCAAAGCACTGCGATTGGCGATGATGCGATGACGGCACAGTCCGGGTTGGCTTTTTAAGCTTAAACCCAGGAAGGTGGGGGTAATGGAAATTGTTGATTTGGGTGGGTGATTACGCCCCTGCAGCACTGCTACGCGCTCCAAATCACCGAACTGAAAAAAATTGCCGGGTGAAGCACACGAGAAGGCCCACCATTGAAGTTCATTACAAAACAAACTGAACTGAACTTAACCCCGAAGCACTATCATAACCTTGACATGTCCAACCTATCACGCATATCCAACACTTGGTGGGAGGTTATTCCAAATCGGGAGATCGCTAGAATCCGAGGAGCGCGTATTTAAGACCCGGCCAGACTCGGGGACAAACTCGTTGTTCTCGATCGATCCTCCACGCACGTGTTGACCTGCCTGAACCGAATGTGCTTCGCCAAATGTAAACCTTTTGCTCGATTGCCAGCGCTTTGCACAAAATTGCAGAAAATCGTTCAGTTGGTGTGGGACGTGCTTTTTACACATTTCGAAGCGTACATTTGCTGCATGACGGAGGAGTTCTGCATCAAGTGCTATGGCTGCATTTCTGCCACGTTTCTTATAACTTGATTTTTGACATTCCCAGCCACATGTCAGTCGAATTTCCAGCACTGATTGTATGCTTTTGCGGTACTCCTTGCTAGGCGTGAGCATCCAGTCCATTCCAAGCTGAATACCAGCCGCATAGGCTCGGAAATTTCCGCGCTCTGAAATCCAGCCTGGTACAATAGTCCAGAACATGCAGAGACAACTGATAGTACAATTGAGTTCAGGAGATTGAACAAATAGCGGCAAAGTTCATATGGTATAATTACACATTTATTATATACTGCAACACGTTACATATACGGAAAAGCTCAGAAAGGGGGTCCTATGTCCGTGTTAGAGTTTGCATCACGCCAACGATAGTTTCGACTCACTTTTTACTAGAACCACCGGCGTATCCTTAAATATATACGTTTCAACCAGCATACGCGCCTTCTTGAGTGCTTACTGATCCCGTTATGAGTGAACCGAAACGTTCTCTATAATAAACTCGGACTCACCAGGCCACATTCCCCGGCTGACTTGCTGGAAATGAGCGTTTCCCCATCATGAACAGTCTGGTTTTGGTCAATCGGATGCTGAAAATTTCAAGACTCGTCAAGCAAAGCTGAATGGTGTAGAACTCGTGTGCATGTATAAGGACATCCGCACTCTCCTAGCTATTTTATACGGCTTTCATGCCGAGGCGGCGAGTCGGACAGACGCGTTCCCCCGAGCAATATTGAGTACGTTGTCTTGGCTCTGACAACATGTTGGACTCGACGCATTGCCTCGGCGCATTGGATCCCCACCCCATGTCTGGATATCTTTTTACATCTCGAGACAGAAGCAACGACCCGAGGACAGCATGAGAGGCGTGCCTGACTAGGCACCTGGCTGTGTTAGAAGGACAAAGGATGACCAATTAGTGGGGGTCACACATTGCACACATTGACTGGCTCGTATGGGCTTGGGTGTGTTGCGAGTTAGCTGATGCGACGCCAGACTGAGATACGCGGAGAAGGCCGCGAAATGGTTTTTTGGATGGGAGGAAAAGGAGGGCTCGCATTTTGTTGAACCGGGTATATATATTAGTGATTGGCGAAAAGGAGCGAGTGCAGGGAATCAATCCCGGACCTCGTAAACGCAGCTGGGAACAACCCGGCTGGTGAAGATGGCGCCAAGAGCAGTCAAGGGCATCGCGGTGAGCGCAGGACTCGTAGCCCCCGGCAGGCCTGTGGGTAAATGTACTGGTCGAGTGCCGTCACTATCGATCGATTCGCCATTTCGGGGGATAGGATGGGCATCGGAGATAGATTGCGAGGATGAAACGCAATTAGTCAGTGCCCGATGTCGACCCGGGGACTGGCAAGAGTGGGTTGGCCAGGACTGGCAGGCTCGCAGAAACACGTTGGGCGTACGCAAGACTCTGCGAGTCGAACGTTCCGGCACAAGCTGTGCCGCAGACTGCGCAGGGTGCACATGCGGGCGCGGTCGTGTGGGCTGGCGGCTAGTCCGAATCGGTCACATCCCCGGTGGCATCTCGGCAAGGCATCGGCGCGCCGGGCCGGCCAGCACGGTGCGTGCGACGGCGGGGGCGACGACGACGGGGTGTATGCGCACTGGGCGCGCCGTTGGAATGGAGCGCACAGGCCCGGGGGCGAGGGCGGCGGGGGCGGTACGCTGGGCGGTGTGGGCGCGTGGATTGGGCGGGGCGAGTCATATTTTCGGCGCTAATCCGCGGATAGGCCATCGCAAATCTTTCGGTGTGAGAGCGGCGGGGCGTACAAAAGTCGCCCGTCGCAGCAACGTGTTCCCCATCCCCTATACTTGACTCCCCCCTCTTGTGCTCGCACACACGGGCACACACGGGCACTGCACAGGCGCCCACGACCGAATAAAAACGGTGAGTCTGCGAGAGATCTGCGGGCGACCGTCATGCCCCCGCTGACGCGTTATGTTCCCATCCGTCCCGCGCCCAGTCCCCGCAGGCCCCCCGCGCTGCCTGCCACATCCAACCTCGACGCTTCGTCGCCCACCGCCATTTCGCGCTTCGACAACAACACACCCTCTGAGACCCGCCACCATGTCGATCCAGATCTGAGCGCCCTTTACTCGCCCACGTCCGCACCAAACTCGAGTTTTGTGCCCCTGTTCGACCCCAGCTATGCCCCGCCACCGTTTGACCCCCGCCCTGCGCGCCCCAATCACTATGCGTTAGCCACCCAGCCCCAGCGTCTTCGGACCTCACCCCCGTCTGTTAACTATGGCCCCAACCTGAGTATCCCGACCAATCTGCCCCCGACCCCCCGCACCACCTCCCGCCACACGCCGCGCTCGCCCGATAAGCACACATTTGCCGTCCCGCGCGTCCCGGCTCCGAAACCTCCGCCCGCCACCACCCAGAACCAGACCGGCTTCGCGCCCGACTTTTTGCAAAACTACCTCGACATGATCAGCACCCAGACGGACGCCGTTGCGCCCGTCGACAACACGATGACCGACTATGACTCGCACGAGCTGGCCAAGCTCATCCAGAGCGGTAAGTACCCCGTCGGGGTCGTGGTATTCGATCTGATCGCCACCGGATCCGCAGTCGCCCAGCCAACTGCGCCCGTGGCCGGTGCCAACCCGACTCCATTCTCCACTCCCATCCTCGGCGATTACGAGACGATGCGCTCGCTCGAGGAGCTCCTCACCTCGCCCGAATTCACCTCGCCGCTTTGGGAAGACACGCCAAGCCTGTCCGACGCCTCGCCATTCACGCCCTCTTCCTCGTCCATCCGCCACCAGACGAGCCCCCCGCTGATCGATTATTCGGATTCGACGTCCGGTGGCGTGCCGCTCTTTGGCACGCCCGTCGTAGTCGTCGGCACCCCGAATCTCGACAGCCTACAGCTCCAGTCTGGTTCGCTCGGCTTCCAAAACCTCGATCACCTCTTGTCTATGCCAAATGAGAGTCCGATCAGCCCAGCGATGGATACCCAGACATTGTTCTCGCCCCAATCCTCGCCGCTTTTCGACGCCGAGCACACGGTCCCGGCCCCTGCGCGTCCCGCCGGGGCAGGCCAGCGCTCGGTCTCGGATCCGGTCACGAAACGCGTTACTCCGACCGGGCATCGCAAGAACCTCAGCCCGGAGCAACTCTTGCCGGTTGACGCGCCGACCCAGCAGCGCAATTATTACGGCCCGTCCGCAACCTCGCGCAAAGTCCTTCCTTCCGGGTTTGAAGACCGCCGGGCCAAGATTGTCGCCAAGCGCCGACGAGGCGTCGAATCCGGGGTGGTCGAGATGACCGAGGAGGAGATTCTCCACGCTGCGGTCGAGGACAAGCGCCGCGCGAACACGGTTGCGGCACGACGGAGCCGGCAGCGCAAGCTCGAGCATGTCAAGAATCTCGAGCAGGAGCTGGAGGAGACGAAAAAGGCGATGGAGCTGTGGAAGGAGCGGGCGATTGCCGCGGAGAATATGTTGAAGCAGTACAGGAGTGCGTAAAGGTCGTTGTGTTTCTTTTTTTTTGCTTTCTTATCGAATCGGTGTGACGTGTACGAAATGTTTTGCGCTTGGCGCATTGATGAGCTTTCGACTGGATCTGCATTTATTTGACTCGTTCGTTTTCGATGTGATTTACTGGTTTGTGATGTGATTAGCCCCAGCTGGAATACATTTTTCTCTTTTTCTGGAACCAGGCGAGATTATAAATGGAGCCCGACGAGTTGTCATTACCGCGTGGTTTCATTGCTGCACTTATGCGATGGTCTCATAGTGATTGAGGTGGTTCGCCCACTGAGGCCGGAACGGGCAGAAACACAGTCCGACGCGGGTGAGTGCTTCTAATTGATTACATACAATAGCTACGTGCTGATGGAAGCTCATGTACATGGTCGCTGCCTGAAGAAAAGGGACTAGGTATATACGAGGTCAACACCACCACCGAACAACGGTTGCACACTGAAATCGCCACTCGGTGACCATGAGACAGATTTGGAACTTGTTCGATTCAAATTATCGACCGCCGCCCACCGTCAGCACGGCCGACACCCGACTGGTCGACGGCATTCACTCTTGAAAGTCACCGACTTGCTGCAAGCCCAACAGAGAGCTCACGAGAGGAGATTGCAACGCTGGATTAGGAGGGAGGTCTATAATGGCGTGGTCAGCTTGCTGAGGCTCACGACCAGACGGCAAGTACTGACTGAGCGCTGCGCCGTTCTCCTGTGCGATGGGTATATGCGCAACTGGGCCGAGAGGGATAGCAGCGGGCGGGGGGCCTTGGTGGGGAGGTCCCTGTGGTTGGACGAAATTTGGACTGGTAAAATTATGTAGAGGGGAGGGGAGATATGTGTGAGCAGCGGGCATGGCGCCGAGCCAGAGTTTTCAGCCAACGCAACTCACACTCCGAGTTGATGTGCTGGAGGCACCTGCACTTGGGATTGTACGATGGTGTATGTGAGGCGGGCCATATCGTGGGTAGAGGGCATCGAGCTGGGACGGGGGGGGGGGGGGAGCCACTTAAATGCGAACATCCGGCGTACTCATGTGACGGGAGTCGACGAAGTGCGAACGAGAACGAACGAGAAAGGATTTCTCGTTCTCCTCGGCTGACTAAGTGTCTCCGAAGCCGAGGAAGCACCAGCAAGAGCCTAGGTAGGCTTAGTCTCTTCCACAGCTGGGTTTGAGGATCCGCTCGGCCAGGTCGCGTGGATTTGATATACCCACATCCGCCGCACATACACACTGCCCAGCAAAATGATTGCAGCAGTATTAGCTGGTTCCTAGAGCCTAAGCAGTAAGACTTAAAATTAATCAAAAATGTAAAATGTACACTAGACAACAGAATACATATATTTTATGAATTAGGGCCCGGGACACCTGAGTTCAAGTGTGGGGAGGGGAAAATGCCCAGGAGGTGGGTTTGCATGTCCCTCATGCAGGGGTGACACAACTTTGTGCTCCTATTGGGGTTTGTAGCGCTGGTCGATGCGAGCATTCTGAACTTTGAACCGTTAAAATCCATGAAGTGGTTGCTGAGATACAGCTGCATAAAGTTAGTGTTTTTCAGTGTTTTTTGCAATTATGTGACCTGTGTCTTTGTCCCGCATATGGTGGCTAAGACCCCTTACTTACACTTTCTAACACCAAACCCACCTTATGTGGCACAAAAATGTCACAAAGAAGCTGATCACATGATTGCAAACAGTTTCTTACCGAGCCCTAGAGCCAGCCGACAAACATGATTTATGCCCAATGACTGTCACAATGTTCACAGTCTTGAGGACTGGAAGAATTATGAAAATTAGGTAGAGTAAATACAGGTGCGATGTCTGTGTGGGCATCAGGTCCTTCATCTGGACCGTAGCAGTCATGGTATTGGGTGTGTTGATAGTACAGAGGACGGCGGGAGGTGCAGTCTGCCAGCCTGGTGCTAAGTCTCATTGAAGCAGACCAGGACAGTGGTAATGGGTAGGAATGGGAATGATGTTTGACAGGTGTCATGACCCTTGTAAGAGTAGGAGACGACTGGTTCGTGGATTAGATTAGGCGACTATTAAAGACTAATCCGATCGATCTATGTACGATGGCAATGTAGACTACCATGCGTAGTACGAAGTTCCCGAGTGGGAAGCTGGCGTGTACAGCTTCTTGTGCAAGCATAAGGCCTACGATGTAGGTTTTGTCCAAAGGATGACGAAGGTAGTGATGACACTAAAGTGATTGGTCTCAAAGGTTATCGAGGGCTCCAGGGTGTTCGCTGGGGCCTAAGGGTCTGTAGGGTGTTGGTGACTCTAGTCGTAGCTACTAGAGTTTCGTGGCTTTGCTTATGTTCTCACGAGAGGAGAGTTGATGAGGTAAAGCAAGCTGAGGTCTTCAGGCTTGCTTCCCTAGGTATATATACTGCTATCTACATGGTCCATGTGTAAGGCAGTACATACACGAGTTAGAGAGAAGAGTGACTCATGGCCATTGGTGTCACAACCTAGCGAGGTGTGACGAAGTAACAAGGTGGTGAAGGTGGAGGTGGTGTAACGAAGTGTGGTCTTGTGGCTCGGAGATGAAGTAGGCATGTCGAAGAAGAGGTTAAAGCTATGTGAAGGCTAAGGCCAAGGAGACTAAGGGTATTTGAAGGTGTGTGTTGCAGCACGAGGACGAAGTGGTTGACGGTAATGGCCAGGCTGATGAGCCTCGCTAGGGAGCTCACTTGGGTGAATGAGCAAGACAAGGTGTAGCAAGCTGGGGAATCCAGGCTTGCGCACCACTGTATTTAAACTACCTAGCTAAGGAGCAAGTCATACAGTGGGGACTGCGGGTGCAGTGTCGGCACAAGACATGCGTACCCGTGAGTCATACAAAGCGCAGCCGTGAATGGCGCATACACTGAGTCTGAGAAGCAAAAGCCTACGCAGCCTAATGCTGGTGGCAAAGCAGGCAAGCCACAAGAAAATGAGAAAAGTTGGGGGTGAGTGAAGCGAACTCACAACAGTTGGTGTGGCGGCATGAGTCAAAGAAGTCCGTAGAGCGAGTGGTGTGGAAAGTGAGCATAGTCGTCAGATTGGGCTTAAGTAAGGAGCAGGGGGTAGGTAAGAACACTTCCCCCATGACGTAATTGGTCAGGTGACTTGGAGGTCGTGAGTTTGACTCCTGAGTCAAGACCAAGGGAGGGGGCTCACAACAACAGGCCCTTCTGGTTGGTTTCATCAAGGGGACCAAATGCGAACTCAGAATAAAGGTGCTGGGTGGTTAGTGCTAGTCAACACACAGCCCAGACCCACAGAGCACAACCTGGGGGAGGCATGTTGGAGCTTGCGGCGTGTGGGGCAGATGTTTTGAGCAGCAAGGGCTGTATGGCAGGTGGAATGAACTGGGATGCACCTCTGCCCACCCTCTGAGCTGACGAAGCATGCAGTGGCAGAAGTCAGCTGCACGAAACTAGAGAGCCTGGGAATTGCACTGGTGAAGTGGGATCTGGGGCGGCGAGCAAGCAAGGTGTCAGTGTCAGCACCAGCAGTTGCAATGTATGGGTGCGCTCATTGAGCACGATCAGTGAGCAGTGGTTGAGCAGGGAGCCTGGCAGTTGGGACACAGGGGGCGAAAAGCTGTGTGAGAGTCAACCATGGTTGCGTCCCAGCCATCAGCAAAAAATTCCGAAGGTAATTTGGCCTGATTTAGTGAAATTATCAGATTATGAGAGGTACATACTTTTTTGGGCTAAATTAGTGGGTTGAACTGCACGCCAGGGGTAGCCTTGGGACACTATGGTCCAAGCATGAATTAGTGAATTAGTCTGTTACTTCCAAAAAGTAGGTTTATTGTTTTAGCAGGCTTATTAGTGTTGACCCATGGAGCATGAAAAGCAACTAATTTAGGTTTTTCACGCTGGTTTAGGAGAACATATTCGATTTTGTAGTATTTAGAATACATTAGGAGAAAAAACGGGACAGAAGAAATGTGCCAAAGCTTGTGCTGCTGCAGCTGGATGTGGCACACACAACAGTTCTAGGGGCAGCCAAGCTGGTGCTTGGGTCACCCAGACATTACACAGGGGTTGGGCATAACGAGAGTGTCAGACATGGTCTCTAGAGCAGTGGGTCAGTCAGGGCACGATGACATTGCGGGACATGCCTCACCTTTACCACAACACAGACAGTGCCAAGAATGGATGGACGGTGTTGGCTCAGTCTACAATGAGGTGAGGAGCATGCTCACCTGTGCCACCACATGCAGACTGTCATGACCTGACACTAAGTACCCACAAACGACATTGATCCCCTGAGCGAACGGAGGATCGATGTTGGCGCTTAACTCCCTGACAACTGTAACAGTAACAACATCGATCCCCTGCGCGAACGGAGGATCGATGCCGGCGCTTAAATGGCACAGCCACCCATGAGGGAAGGATCACACCATCGGATTTATAGGTCTTGGACAATTGGTTATGGTTTTGCATATTGATAAGTGTCAGACAGAATGTCCGTTTGTCCTTGCTTGTTGTTTTCTGTTCTGTATTTAAGTTGGTCAAGTTCTCAGCAAAAACTCGAGGTGTAATGAACGCCAGGGGTTGGATAAACGTGTAATCAGCCCTGAATTACATGTAATTTCCACTGTGAGATTACATCGGGCTATAACACACGGTAAAAGTAAAATAAAAGCTAAGAGGAGAATGACAATCATTAATGATCGTGCCCAATAACTCCTTAAGCCAGCCACTTAGGGGCTGTTTCGTAGCACATGGGGCCGTCGGGTTCACACTCAATATGATCACGCAACATATGATGCAAGCAGTGTATTCGAGGTGTGCAGCACATGAACAGAGACAGACAATGCGGAACACAGACATTGCGGTAGAGCAATAAGGTCAGCAAGGGAAGGGGAGGGTACGTGGCACTCCACTTAACCTTGGGTTAAATGTTGCCAATAACCTAGCAAGTGGTAGGTAAAGTAGTTGTAAAAATCGTTAAAGTAGGAGCGTGGCACGGCCGTCGCAGGCAAAGAAAAATCCGGCGTGATGTGGCACGCCATTGCAAGGGAACCAAGCGGAAGAACAATTGAAGCACGGGACGCGCCAAAGTACGCCGGCACCGTCTCATACAGGCGATGCGAGTTGGTGGCGTCGGGCAGAAAGGGTGCGAAC
>WSLN01000721.1:0-11347 GCA_019677355.1 Ceratobasidium sp. 370
CTCATGGCTGTAGGTGTGGCGGCGTGAGTCAAAGAAGTCCGTGGAGCGACCAGTGTGGAAAGCGAGTGTTACTGTTTGATCAGGCTTATGTAAGGAGTGGGGTGGCATCCCAATGTTAGTAGATGCCGCTTTAGTCATAGTCACCTGACCAGGAGGGGAGAGGGGGGAGTGTTGGTAGGCAAGAACGCTTCCCCCTGTCACATGATCAGTCATGTGACTCGAAGGTCGTGAGTTCGACTCCTGAGTCAGGACCGAGGGATGGGAGGTCACGACAAAATACATGGGAACAGGCCAAGAAATTCACGGACCTAGGAGAGGTCATGAGTCGATTTCTCAAGAAGTACCCCTCGACCCCCATACCAAAGGGATATAAAAGGGAAAGGGGGAAGGCTGGCAACGACAGCAACCCAGCTACCACTACCACCCCCACCTCTCCTCACTCACAATGGCCCCCACCAAATCCGCCCTCGCCTCCAAGCACCTCGTCCAGGGGGGTAGGAGCAACCTCTTGGCCGGAAGGATCGCTGAGGCCAAGCGGTTCGAGGCCGCTACCCGACTTGAGCGATGGGGACCTCGGGTGGTCAACGTGGTCCCAAGGGGCCCAATCCTCGAGGTCTGGGAAGCCATGGACGCCGCCCCCTGGGGGGTGGGAACATACATCCGAGACCTCCGGTCCGTCACCAACTACCACGAGGCGGTGCGGTATGCCCACGAACTCGACCCCGAGGTCGACCTCCAATACATCCCCTGCCTCAAACGGTGGGGGTGTTACTGGCAGGGGAACACCCTCCACGACCCAAGGTGAGGCCCCCTGCAGTGGGTGGGCAACAGACCACGGCCGGACAACACATGGCAGATGCAGAAGACCAAACTGTATCTCACCCGGGGGTGCGTCAGCGACTCTGTCTATGGGGTTGTCACCAAATCCAAGGGGCAATTCCCCTCCATTGAATGGAAGGCTGACGGCACCTGGTGGGTCCGGGCGGACCATGCTGAGAAATGGGTCGAGGACGCGATCGCCAAGTGGAAAACGCTTGTCCCTGAGCAGTACCACAAGGAGATCGAAGAAATGCCCACTGGACGGATCTGGGCCCTTGCCACAAAGGGAAAAATGTCCAGGGACGCCCTCATGGAGTGGTTCGATCAGCACGCCTGGGACGCACACGAGGAGGAGGATGGGGAATGGGTCCTGTGAGGATATGGACAAGAGTGTGGGCTCCTAGTGTAGAGGTAACCAGTCGTTGCTACCATGCGCCCCAGTTAAGGTAGCCTCCCAAAAGGGGAGATGTACTTAGTTATGTGTGTTTTTGCGTTTTTTTTTCTCTTTTCTTTCTTCTTTTTTGGACCCTTTGTGTGCTCGCCTCCTCCTTTGAGGCGATCACTTTTGGGGGGGGAATGTTGCGAGTTTGCTTCACTCACCCCCAACCTTTCTTGTGGCTCGCTTTGGCCGCGTAGGGTTTCTCGCTTCTCGCTCTCCGGCTCGGTGTACGCGCCATTCATGGCTGCGCCTTTGTATGACTCACAGGTACGCGCGTCTAGTGCTGACGCTGCGCCTGCAGTTACCACTGTATGACTCACCTCTTTGTCCGTAGTATAAATACAGTGCTGCGCAAGCCTGGATTCTCCAGCTTGCTGCACCTTGTCTCACTCACTCACTTCGAGAGCTCCCTAGCAAGACTCCTCAGTCTGGCTGTTACAATTGACCACTTCGTCCTCTTACTGCAACGTACACCCTCGAACACCCTCAGCCTACTAGGCCTTAGTCTCCACGTAGCCTTAACCTCCTCGACCGCATGATGATTAGCCACAAGACCACACTTCGCATCGCCACCTCCACCTTTGCAAACTCCTCTTTTCGTCACGTCTCACTAGGTTGTGACATTCTCAACCTTCTGAACCGCAGGCGGAGCAGGCAGAGGAACAATAGGTTTCCTCTGGGACAAAGGCCCTGATGTGGGAGTGACCAGAGCAGCAGGGACAATAGCAGGCTGTGTGGGAGTGAACCAGTCCTCTTCTCCCGACGCCATCGGAGTCTCAGCTGTCACAACCTAGTGGGACGTGACGAAATAACGAAGTTGCGAAGGTGGAGGTAGTGAAACGGAGTGTGGTCTCGTGGCTAACCGATGTGAGGTCGAGGAGGTTGAGGCTATGTGGAGGCTAAGACCAAGTAAACTGAGGGTGTTCGAAGGGGTACACTGTAGTAAGAGGGTGAGGTGGTCGAGTATTATGGCCAGGCTGGTGAGTCCCACTAGGGAGCCCTCGAAGTGAGTGAGCGAGACAAGGTGTAGCAAGCTAGAGAATCCAGGCTTGCGCACCACTGTATTTATACTACGAGCTACATGGCGAGTCATACAGTTGTAGCTGCGGGTGCAGCGTTGGCACAGAACGCATGTACCCATGAGTCGTACAAGGTGCAGCTGTGAATGGCACGTACACCGAAACGGAGTCCGAGAAGCGAGAAGGCCTACGTGGCCTAGAGCCAGTGGCGAGACAGGCGAGCCACGAGAAAAGTTGGGAGGAGCAAGGCGAACTCACAACATTCCCCCCCCAAAAGTGATTGTCTCAAAGGAGGAGACGAGCACAAAGTCCGAAAAAGAAAGCAAAAAAGAAAAAAAAAAGAAAATGGAAACAAAAGACTTCTAAGTACATACATCTCCCCTGTTGGGAGGCTACCTTATCCGGGGCGCATGGTAGCAACGACTGGTTACCTCTACACTAGGAGCCCAAACACTTGTCCGTGCCATTACTCGGCGAAGACCCACTCCCCCTCTTCATTGGTCCAGGCCATGTCCCTGCTCCAGGCGTGCTGGTCGAACCACTGCATGAGCTGGGTCCTCGACATCTTTCCCTTACTGATGAGGGACCAGAGTCGTCCTGCAGGGATCTTGTCGACAGCCTCGTGGTACTGTCCGGGGACCTTGTCCTTCCATTTCTGGATCCCTTCCTCAACCCACCTTGCAGCAGTGTCTTGGCAGACCCACCAGGTCCTGTCAGCCCTCCACTCGAGGTCGGGGTACTGCCCCTTGGACTTGTGGACCGCCCTGTAGATGGAGTCCACGACGCATCCCCAGGCCACATAGAGCTTGGCCTTGGTACGGAGCCAGTCGGTATCCGGACGCGGGCCATCTCCCACCCATTGCAGGGGGCCATGCTGGGGGTGGTGGTAGGTTGATCTGGCCCAATGGCACCCCCACCGCTCGTGCAGGGGGATGTAGATGAGCTTGACGTCCGGGTCGAGCTCCCTAGCGTACTGCAACGCCTCCTTGATGTTCGTGATGCGTCGCACATCCTGAACGTACTCACCGATCCCCCCAGGGGCGGCTGCGTCAACCTTTCGTACCTGGAAGAGGGCTCCCTCCTGGTTGACAGAGATGACCCGGGGGCCCCAGGGCTCGGGCCTCCTAAACCTATTGGCCTTCTTGGCCTCAGCTACGGTGGTGGCTTGGGCGTTGCTCCTTCCCCCTGTGGTGAGGTACTTGGAGATGATGGCAGGCTTGGAGGCGACCATGGCGGCGTTGGGGTAGTGGTAGTAGTGGTGGTGGTAGCTGGGGAGCTGTCGTTACTGGCCCTTCCCCTCTCCCCTTTATAGCCCTTGGGCACGGGCGCTGAGGGGTATTTGTTGAGGAAGTGACTCACAACCTTTCCCATGTCCATGAACTTCTTGGCCTGTTCCCACGTGTTCTCACTCGAGTCATAACCTTCCCATTTGATCTCGTACCATAGCCCCTCTTTTGTTTGTTGCCAATCCACAATCTCTTCCACGCAGTACTCTTCCTCCCCTTCCTCCATTATTATCGGCGGGGGTCGGGGTTGCATTCAATGGAAAGGGTCCTTCTTAAAAGGGGTAAGAAGGTTGACATGGAAAACGTTATGAATGCACATGGACTTCGGCAGGTCCAGTTCATAAGCATGAGAGGAAATCTTCCTGGTGATTCGGAATGGCCCCATGTTTTTTTGATTGAGCTTCTTTGATGGTCGCTTCATTCGAATGTTCTTGGTATTGAGCCAGACTTGATCACCTGCCTCAAGACTGGGTGGTTCGGGTTGGTCCTTGGTCCGTAATTCCATCTTTGCTCTAGCCTCATCCCAGACTTCCTTCATATGATTTGTGATGTCGTTTGCCCTTGGGTTGTTGCTTTGGTGATGGCTGATGTTCCATACTGGATCCTGTCCATAAAGAGTCTCGAATGCCATTTGTCCGGTGGAAGCGTTTACGTGGTTATTGTGGCAGAATTCTGCACTAGGGAGCCACTTAACCCAATCATCCTGTTCGTAGTTACAGAAGCTCCTGAGGTAATTTTCAAGCCATTGATTCGTACGTTCCGCTAGTCCGTCCGTTTGAGGGTGGTAGGCCGTGGAAAGATGGGGCTCGATCTGTAGGCGTTTGTACAGGGCCTTCAGGAAATGACTATTGAAAGATGGCCCCCTGTCGGAAATAGTGACCTCTGGTAGTCCATGATGCTTGAAAACTTCCTTGATAAAAATGTCCGCCACCTCTTTGGCTTCGATGGATTCGTTGCAGGGTATGAAGTGTGCCTGTTTCGAGAAGCGATCTACCACCACTAGGATACTGTCAAATCCTTGGGAAGGGGGCAATTTCACGATGAAGTCGTAATTGATATGTTGCCAGGGTCGCTCTGGCAGCTCCATATTCTTTGGCAGGACCCTTATGTTGGTATGTTTGGACTCGAGGCAAGTTCAACAATTGTCTACGTAGGCATGGACTTCTTGTGTCATCCCGGGCCAATAGAAGCAACATTTGACCAGCTCAAGCATTCATTCCTGACCCTGGTGGCCTGCAATAGGAGCATCGTGGTACTCCCAGAGCAGCGCCTTTTTGATCTCCAGGTCCTTGGGTACTATGATGGCGTTGTCGTATAGGAGGAGTCCTTCCTTCCATTCGTACCTTCGGAACTGTTTCTGTATGCTGGGCAGGAGTTTCTCCTTTTGTTGGGCATTTGTGATGACTAGTTCGAGTTCTTCATCTTTGCTTTGTCCTTCTTGGATCTTGGTGAGAAGGTCGTCTTGGCCTATGTCTGCCTTTAAACCCTGAAAGAGTTCTTCCTTGATCATGATCTGTTCCTGTTTTGGCATGTCCTCATGATCCGATCTTTGCAAAAGGGCGTCGGGTTTTTGTGATTGTTTTCTGGGTTGGTAGACGATGATGAAATTGAAGGACACGAGTTCTAGGTACCATCTTGCATGCTTTCGGTCCATGGGTCGCGCCTCCTTCCAATATTGGAGGTTGCGGTGGTCGCTGTAGATCGTGATCAGTTGCCTGGTATCCTCAAGGTATAGTCACCAGTGCTTCAAGGCTTCAACGATTGCGAGAAGTTCTTTGTTGTAGGTGTCGTAGTTCCATTGGGCTGGGTTGAAACTTTTGGACATGAAGGTGAGGGGGTGCATTTTTCCACCCTCTTTTCACTGGCTCAGCACGGCCCCCATTGCTATGCCTGAGGCGTCGGTTTCTAGGATGTAGGGTTGGCTTGGGTCGGGGTGTGCTAATATGGGTTCCCTGGAGATAGCCTCCTTGATTTGTTGGAACGCTTCTTGTTCCCTTTTTCCCCAGTCCCATGCTTTCCCTTTTTGAGTAAGATTGTGGAGGGGCCTAGCAATTGCGCTAAAACCTGGAATGAATCTCCTGTAGAAGTTGCAAAACCCTAGAAATGCTTGGACTTGCTTGACGGTTTTGGGTTCTGGCCAATCAAGGACATCTTTGACTTTCCCTTGTTCCATAGAGATGCCTTCAGGGGTGATCATAAGTCCAACGTAGTCCATGGTATTCACCCTGAAACGACACTTCTTGGGTCTGACGAAGAGATGGTTTTGCCGGAGTCGCTTTAGGACCATGCGAACATGCTGGGTGTGTTCCTCATCGTTTTGGGAGAAAATTAGGATGTTGTCCAAATATATGATGACGAAAACGCCTCTAAAGTCTGCCAACAAGTCGTTCATAAATCATTGGAATATGCTCGGAGCGTTTTTGAGGCTGAAGGGCATGACGACATATTCGAATAGTCCGTCCTTTGTTCTGAAAGCCGTCTTCCACTCATCTCCTTCCTTGATGCAGACGTTATTGTATCCCCATCTGAGGTCTAGTTTGGTAAAGACCTTGGCTTCACGGAGTTGTTCGATCAGGTCCTCTGGGAGGGGGATGGGGAATTGATCACTGATCGTTATGTCATTGATTTTCCGATAGTCTGTGACTAGTCATAGGGAGCCGTCTTGTTTCTTGATGTAAAAGCAGGGAGCAGCGACACTTGATTTGCTCAGACGTATTTTCCCGTCCTTGAGCTCTTGTTCCAAAAATTCCCGAAGCTGCTTCGCTTGGTCCAGAGACATGGGGTAGGGCTTTGCTGGTTTTGGCAGTTCTGCTCCTTCCTTAAAGGGCATAGTACAATCATGTGGCCGGTGAGGGGGTAATTCTTTGAATTTGTTGGCGTCAAAGATGTCTGCGAAGTCCTTGTATTCCGGTGGGATAGGAGTATCGTCTGTGGTTTCTCCTGCTGCTCTTCCTTTTTCATTTTGGAACTTGATTTCCATTGTTCTCCAGGAAATGTCAGGATCATGCTCAGTTAGCCATTCTTGTCCTAAGATGGCCGAGGTATCTCCAAGGGGCATGACATAGAAGCGCTCTTTCACATTCTTTCCTTCCAGTGTGAAGTTGAGATTTGCCTGGAAGTGGATCTTCTGCACTGTTTCGTTCCCATCAATGGCGATGACGGTGCGAGGGTGCGAGAGTTCGATAAGCAGGATATGGTTTTTTCAGGCATAGGAGATATCTAAGAAGTTTTGAGAAGAGCCGGAGTCGATGAGTGTTAAGGTGGGTTCCGTGATTCCCTCGATCATGATGTAGCAATTGGGGTCGTTGTTAGATTTCTTGAGATAATATACATGTCTACGATCACGATCTTGGGTATTCTTGCCTACAGACACAGGTTCAGTAGGCCGTTCTAGTTTTCCAACTCCAAAGAGGTGGAATCGTCTTCCTTGATGTCCTCGATTTGGGCCTCCTTTCCTTTAACAGGTTCCTTGTCCCCTTGGTCCTCTTCGCTCCATTTCAATCAACATTCCTTGATTACATGGCTTTTGCGGCCACATTTGAGACATCGCCCTTCCTTCTTGCGCCTATCGATGACCACCTGTGGGACCCTTTTGGGTGTGCCCCCCGTAGTTGTTGTTCGGTTCTCGGAGGTTTTATTGGCTTTTCCTTTGATGGCCTGCTTGGTACCTCGGGTGGCATAGAGAATGTGTCTGTTTTTGTGGCATATTCGATCCATTCTTCGAGCGTTAAGCAGGAAATGTCCTGTAGTATCGTCATGCAAAGCAATTCCTTCTTGACGTTGTCCTTGAGTTCCCCCTTGAATCGATTGATTAGTGCCTTGTCATCCCAGTCTAGGTTTCCATGAGGGTTCGGAATTGGGAGGTGTATTCCGAGACGGATCAGGTTTGGGTTAACTTCTGGATGCTTTCTATGGCACGGTCCTTTTTGATCAGATCTCCAAAGGCGAGTAGGAAGGCCTTTTTGAAACTATCCCAAGAACATAATGCCTCGTGGTCCACCCTGGCTAAGAGTTTACAGAGTAGGGGTTTCACCCACCAGGAAGCTGGTCCTTCTTTCATGTTTACTAGGGTGGTGGAAATCCTTTTTTTGTCTGTAAAGGTGTTGGGGTAGTCCCTGAAGTAGACTTCCATCCTCATTAGGAAGAGTTCGGCTTTGTCGACCTTCCTTTTTCCTTCGAAGGCTTTGGGCTTCTTTGCTTTTGCCCCCTTTGGAACTTGTTCTGGTTCTGGGGACCTGGACTGCTGGCGGTGTTCCCGACGCAGTGTTCGGGACCTGGAGCAGTGGTCTGGGGAGCCTGGGGGTGAGGGTGACCGATGGGGAGGTATGACCCCTCGGCGTGTGGATTGTGGGACTTCGGAGAGCTCAGCGTTGGCTAGGACTTGGCCCACTTTTTCTGTTAGGGCGTCTATTCTTCCGTCCATAGCTTGGATGATTTCTGAAGTGGTTTCATTCCTGTCCTGTAGTTCTCTGATTTCCTTGAGTACTTCGTTATTTCCTCGTAGGAGGTCCTCTACCCACGCTGGGGTTTGGTTCGTAGCGGTGTAAACCTGTCGTGCTTCTTGGTGTGCCTCATAGCTGTTGTTAACTGCCCAAACAAGGTTTCCTTCGATGGCCATGAGTCGGTTATTTAGGTTTACAGCACCCTGGGCAAAGTCTTCAAGCCTTCCTTGTAGGCGTTGGATTCCTTCCTCTACTTCTTGAAGGTCTACCTCTTCTTCTATGTGTTGGGCTATTTCCAGGAGTAAGGGCTGTATAGCGGCTCACAGAGCTAGTATGATATTTTGGAAGCCAGGGTCTTCTTGTGGGTTAAATGGTTCTTCCACCTGAGGGTGCCCTACTGGTCGTTCTGCGGGTTGATACTGGGGAGGTGCGATGATTGGAGGTTCCAGAAGATTGGGTTCAGGGTCGGCTGGAATATGTGGGGCTGGTTGAGGCTGAGCTGGAATTGGTTCGGGCTCATGTGCTGGTGAGCCTCGTCTAGGAAGGGGTTGGGAGGCTGTTCGTGGCATAGCCCTGGGAGTTCCTCTTCAGGAAATGGTAACCGGATATCCTCCAGCCAGGGGATGGTGTCTACATTCGATTTCTTCGTCGCTGGGCTTGGGTTCGATAAGGATTGATCCTGCACCCACTGCACTTTCTTGTTCGGGCCCGACACGCGGTTGGGGGAGTACTCGTACCATTGGGGGTTCTTCTTCCTCTGGTTCTGATTGGGGAACTTCTCCCACGACGATTGTTGGTTCGTCTTCCATTGGTAGGCCCCCTGGCATTGATCGTTGGGAGTGTCTTGATGGACTCCGTTGGTCCCCTTCTGTGATGTCCTGTTTGGTTGGTGTGGTTGGGGTGGAGCCCCTGGTTCTTGAGAGGTCCTCTCTGAGGGCGGACTGTAGTCGGGTTTGGTACCGAGTCTGGTGGCTGTGTGTTGATCCTGGGCGGGATCCCTGCTGCGACATATTGATGGTGACCTCCTTAGGTGATAGGATGACCACACTGTGAACTCCAGGTTCACGTGTAAAGCTTGCTACACAATGTCATGACCTAGCGGGACGTGACGAAATAACAAAGTTGCGAAGGTGGAGGTAGTGAAACGGAGTGTGGTCTCGTGGCTAACCGATGTGAGGTCGAGGAGGTTGAGGCTATGTGGAGGCTAAGACCAAGTAAACTGAGGGTGTTCGAAGGGGTACGCTGTAGTAAGAGGGTGAGGTGGTCGAGTATTATGGCCAGGCTGGTGAGTCCCACTAGGGAGCCCTCGAAGTGAGTGAGCGAGACAAGGTGTAGCAAGCTAGAGAATCCAGGCTTGCGCACCACTGTATTTATACTACGAGCTACATGGCGAGTCATACAGTTGTAGCTGTGGGTGCAGCGTTGGCACAGAACGCATGTACCCATGAGTCATACAAGGCGCAGCTGTGAATGGCACGTACACCGAAACGGAGTCCGAGAAGCGAGAAGGCCTACGCAGCCTAGAGCTGGTGGCGAGACAGGCAAGCCACGAGAAAAGTTGGGAGGAGCGAGGCGAACTCACAACGTCAGCAATCTTCGCATGCTTTGGAAAAGCAACATTCCGACTGTGCAGGACTTGTTTCCCACCAGGCAAGATGTACCCGAAGGAATAGCCTTGGTTCTCCGCAATGCCAACAAAGGTGCCAGGCTTCGTCTTGGGATCCAGTTTCCCTCGATTGCCAGACTGATCAAGCACATGGCACGGAGTGCCAAAGGTCTGCAGCTGCGTGAGGTCCGGTCGCTTGCCATGGAAGGCTTCGTAGGGCGAAATATATCCCTTGTGCGACAACGTGGGCACACGGTTGGAGATGAAGCAGGCATAAGCGACAGCTTCCTGCCCAAGCGACTTCGGCAGGCCAGACTGGAAGATCATAGTGTGACATTTCTCCATTAAGGTCCGGTTGAGACGTTCGGCTATGCCGTTCTGCTGAGGTGTATGTGGCGATGTGACCTGGTGTATGGTACCGCACGACGACATGTAGTCCAGGAACTCCCTGTTGACATATTCCTTGCCATTGTCGAACTGGACAGTCTTGAGTTTCGCACCAGTCTGCATCTCGACCATTGCCTCAAATTGCTTGTAGAACTTGAACGCTTCGTTCTTGTGGGCCATGAAGTAGACCTTCTTGTAATGAGAGGCAACGTTGGTAAAGCTGACATAGTAACTGCAGCCTTGCAGAGACTGAGTATGCGTAGGACCAAAGACATCAGTCACGACAAGTTGTCCAACCTTAGTGTAATCGGAGGTGGAGACCTTGGGAATAGGTTTTGCAGACATCTTGCCCTGTACACAGGCTTCGCAGTCAAAATCGGTATTGGTATCTGTGAGGTCCAGGCCATCAACAGAACCTTCTCGGGCCATCTTCTGGATTGTCTGAGGTGAAAGATGTCCAAGGATATTGTGCCATTCCTGCAGAGAGCATGCAAGATGTGCATATTCGCGTGGTCCGGCCCAACCGGCAACTTGAAGAAGTGTGCCATGTTCTTGATCCTTGAGGCAGAACCCATGGAACAATGGGGTGCCGTTCTTCATCAGGAACTCGAAGTCCTTGTAGGTCTCGACTGTTTTCGATCCCGGGAACCTGCTGAGCTAGTTTGTTTTTGTAGTGCCTCGGCTATGCTCCTTACTTGTATATAAGAGTGGTCTCTGGAGAGCCAGACACTCAGCCGTTCGAATCCTACTGTGATTTACTCCGTCACATCTCAGACATCTATTGTCTCCTTGAGTACACTGCCATAGCAAAGGCTTTACCACATTGCTGCAGGAACTAAGAAGCCAACACACGATCTATAACAGGAGGGACCAGAGGCTTTTAGGTTGAGAAGGTAAATTAGTTTAAACAAATGTAGTCGATATTACATACATACCATTGCTGCATCGATGCAGCACTTGTCGTGACCTCCCTCTTTGCTCGGTACCGACTCTGGAGTTGAACTCACAACCTCCAAGTCACCTGACCGATTACGTCATGAGGGGAAGCATCCTTACCTACCAATGCTCCCCCCTTCCCCTACTGGTCATGTAACTATGACTAACGTGGCATCTACTTACTTTTGGGATGCCACCCCACTCCTTACATAAGCCTGATCTATGGCCACGCTTGCTTAAAGACCCCACTCACTTCACAGGCTTCCTTGACTCACACCGCCACACCAATGGCCACGAGTCACCTTTCCTTCTGACCTGTATATACACTGCCTTACACACGGACCATGTACCTAGCAGTATATATACCCAGGCAAGCAAGCCTGAAGACCTCAGCTTGCTTTACCTCGTCAACT
>WSLN01000722.1:0-11345 GCA_019677355.1 Ceratobasidium sp. 370
GGTTCTCCTGAGTCATGTGACAGGTCCCTGACATCATGTGACCCAGGGATCTAGAATCTAATCTAGCCATCAGATTGCTTTGGGACATAGCCACAATTGGTCGTAGAGGTCCTTATACTTATATGGAAGTTGTGACTAAGCTCAGCGCTCGTCGGGCAAGCTCGCCCAGGTGTGTATGCTACTAGGTGCGACAGCACCTCTTAGCAGATGTCTAATAACTATCTCCAGAGTTGTCGAAATGTCTCCGGAAAAATATGGTTATTATCAGAAAAATCCGCTCTATCTGCCTATACTAATATCTCATTATAACTTTGTCTTTTGTTGAAGTGAAAATAAGAGACAAAAGTTTTAGTAAAGAATTAGATGGTCGGAAAAGTACGCGTTACATAACACAACCAACTGCACTTAACCTCAGGAAGTTGATCTGGGTACCAAAGGCCATGTCACATTGGGAGCAGCTCTTGCACTTCTGAGTCATTGTACTTTACTCATTGATTCAACAACTCAACAAGGCTTATCATACATCCAAAGCCCAACCCCCAAAATATAGATGTGGGAACCAAACTATCAGTCATGAAAACTGGGCTTCACTGCAAGGCAACCAATGGATCACATCTGGACTATTGGACTTCTTCTGTGCTTGTGCAACCAGTGTTGAAAATGGGCTATGGTGTCTTTCTACTGCCTTCATGCCCTTGCTGAAAGCGCCATACCGTCAGGTATCTAGGCTCAGACCATTTGGCTGTCAGAACAGGGTAGCTAAACAGCTACAATACCTCATAGCGGCACTTACATATTGAGCACACAGGCACCAGTTAGCATCCTCGGGGATGTCAAAATCATCTTCATAGTGTCGGCCTGCACCACAGCTTGCGGAGGTAACAGGCCGAATACTTGGCTGCACCTTCAGCATGACAAGGCAGCTTAGTCACGCCCGTGCTCTCATTTAAGGACGTGTGTGCTAGTGTGCACTTCCCAACTCTCTTCCTCTCTCCCTCACTGACTCTCCTTCACATCCCACATTTTCTCTCTCAGCTCCCTTTCCCCCTCCCCTTGGTCCCTCCTTCTCCCCTAGTACCCAATGTCTATGCCGGCAAACGACCTCCACCCCCACTGCCCACCTTGCATCCTGCACAGGCGCAACTCAAACTGCAATTGACAGGTTCCATGCTCAGCATGCATCCACACGAACACACAAGCAGAATGCATCACTGCCGCTCTGCCAGGTGATGACCCCCATCCCCCACCACAGTCACCTGATAGGCCCTGTGGTACGCGCTTGCAAATCGACCATGCTACCCCCACGAACCCTTCAGTCTACACCAGCACGAATTCAACGAGGCTAAGCTCCTTGCCTGACGAGGATGATGAAGACACAGCTCTGACAGAGTGCCTACTGCCTATTCTGCTTATCGATTGCATTGCTAGGTGCGCCCCCCCATCCCAAGAACCAGGCCCCCCTATACCCCCAACCCTGCCCACAACAACGCTGCAGCCAACTTGTGGCGACAAAGCCATGTGCCAGCAGCAATGCGACGAATTACGAGCGTGCCTCCTGGAACTCAAATCCTCTGATGCTGAGGATCCCCCTGCTCCGACGTGTGGTACGTTTTTTTTTCCCCCTTGATCCTGCCCTTTTCCTGCCCCATTCCTGCCTTTTCTCCTCCCCTCCTGCGACCACACTGGACTGTCTGTTCACTTTTCCCCCGCGGTGTGCACATCTGTGTACTCATGGCTGACAGTGCCCATTACACTTCGTGCACTGCAACTTGTCCTTACCATTGCGCACTCGCCCAATGCCTACTCGCATGGCTACACACGCACCTACCATATCGCACCCCCATTACCACAGATCCATACTCTCCAGTGCCATACCATGCACACTTATTCTATTACCACATATATTTTATCACCCTTACTCAAGCCCTGTTTTTCTTTCGGCTACTTACTATTACCATGTCAGGCCCGGAAAAACCAGCCACTTTGCCTCCACAGCTGTCTCTACTGGTAATCATTCCAGGCAAGCTCGCCCCTGGCATTCTTGTCATCATGCCACAGCCCATTGTCAAGATTGCGAGGGACGGAACTAGTTACATCTCACTTGCCAACCTTACAGACGCTGCATGCATCGCATTCATGGAGGGCCACATTCATAACGCTGCATCCGCTTCGCACACCTCGACATCTACAAGTGACAATGCTCCTGACTATGATGAGCTCACCTTGTCATCCAGCACCTGGAATCAAGGATGGAAACGCTACATTGCTCTACTCAGGCAGTTTCACCCCGACCACGTTGGGCCACCCACCATGCCCTCATCTTCCACGACCCCACATTTGACATGGAATTTCAGACTTGGCTTTGGTATGACATACAGGTTTGCGTGCATGCCATGAACGAGGATCTGGACCTGTCGATTTTCCAGGAACACATTTTTAGAGCCATTGAGCTCAACCACACATCGTTCACAGACAGGGGCACTTCTCACTGCCCGTACTCCCCGCCACGCTGCTGCTACCACCATTCGCCACCACTGGCTCATCACTCAGGCTGTCACGATAGGCATTCCCCACCCATTCCCAGCTGCTCAGATCGCTACGAACCCTACCCAAACTGCTCTAACAGTTCTGGCACCTTTGCCCATTCTCGATGCTTGGTCTGTGGGGATTGGTCCCACCATCCCTGGGCTTGCTCTGCGACAATGCAGGCAAACAGTAAGCCTCTGTTCTGCACACGAAACACTGGCAATGTCATTCAGATCAATGGCAGACCGTTCTGTTACAATTTCAATGGTGCCCATGGCTGCACTTCCTGCAGCTGCAAATACAGTTGACACATGTGTTCCCTCTGCACCAGTCACTCACACAGTGCCCCATCCTGCTCCACCTGACCCACAGAGGATCGTGACCCCCTTTTCCACTGCTGCCTGGCATAACCTCCTATTCTCTCCTGACCTCCTCAACCAATTCAATGACATCCCACCTAGCCTCACGCATGGCTTCCGTATTGGCGTGTGCAATGCCATCACTCATACTTATGTTCCCCCTAATCACTCCTCTGCCATGGATCATCCCAACATCATACAATCCCACATCCAAAAGGAGCTGGCAGAGGGCCGCTACTCTGGACTGTTCTCTCATTCCTTTTGAAATTCTACTATTGGCAACTTTCATTGTGCGCCCCTTGGGGTTGTAGATAAACTGTCCGCTCCCAGCAAGTTTCACATAATACAAGACTTTTCTTTCCCACAAAATGACCCTAATATTAGCTCTGTGAACGACGACATTGACCCCAATGAATTCCCATGTATCTGGGGCTTTTTTGATGACATCCATGAATGTTTTGTCCATCTGGACCCAAACTGCATGGCCGCGACCTTTCACGTAAATGCAGCCTTCTGCCGAGTCCCCATCCACTGCCTTGACCAACCCCACCTGGTAGTTCACTGGAATGGTGAGTTCTACATAGACCACTGTGCCCCTTTCAGTGCTGCAAGCTCGGGTGGTTTGTTCAAACACCTGGGTGATGCGATGATGAAGATTTTAATCGCAGTATTCTTATGCTCGGTATTCAAGTGGGTTGATGATTTCCTCATCATCTGACTGCCTCCCAATTCTCCTGGCGGTGCTACTTCAGAGCAAGACATATACAACATAGCAAATCTGCTAGGATGGCTCTGGAAATACTCCAAGACCAAAGACTTCGCCCCAGCCTTCAGCTACCTTGGCTTCCACTGGCACATCCCATCCCACACCATCTCCATTCCCCAGCCCAAGTGCGACAAGCATGTCTCATGCATCTCCACCTGGCTAAACTCCAGCTCCGTATCGCTCCTCGACACCCAGCACGTATTGGGGTCTCTCATGCATTGCACAGCCATCATCCCAGACAGGTGTGCGTGGCTCACAAGCATCATATGTTTCTCTGCATCCTTCCCACACACATATCGAAAGTGCTTCATCACTTGACACATACCCAAATACACAGTCACCGAGGCCCACTGGTTGATCAGATGGCCCCGTCCACATTGTGGCTCAACCACACCCACCAGCACACCCCCATCCTCCGTTCATGGATGCATCGACATTGTTCGGTGTCGTGGTAATTGTGAACAGCCAATGGGCAGCCTGGCACCTACCCCATGGCTGGAAGACAGATGGCAGGGATATTGGCTGGGCTGAAATGGTTGCGGTTGAGATCGCCCTAGATATTTCGGTCGCGCTAGGAGCCTGGGACACTTCAATCACCTTCAACTCAGACAGCCAAGGCATAGTCTTTGCTTTCACAGCCAGCTGCTCCCGCAATCCCCCCCAGAACAAATCACTGAAACGGATTGCAGCATCCATGACGCTCAACAACATCCACCTGCACATGGTTTACATCACGTCCACTGACAATCCCGCAGACCTGCCTTCCCATGGTTTACTGATCCCACACATGCCCCAGTTGCATAGTGGCATATCTATCTCCCTGCATTTGGCCCCCTTTCTTGCACGAGACCTTACTGTCTGATTTACTTGTTCCAACACCAGCTTATCACCCAATCCAGTTACTTTTCATGTAAATACAGCTATTCTACCAATCTAGATGCCTCACCCTTTGCCGTACACCATTTCACATCACGTGATCCTTCTTCTCCAACATCTGCCCACCGTGTTCACACCATGCGACTTGCAAGCCATGGCAAAATGATTTAAGGACACTCATGCTCGACTGCTTGAAAACAGGTCTAATCTATACACTCCTGCTCAGATTTGCCTTTGAGGAACTGTTCAAGAGTTGCAGCTTTGACATCTTGACTAATGAGGACAGCAACTTGATGCAAAGGCAGTTCAGTAACAGTGGCATGGAGTGTAGCAATAACATATGTGGAGTGGCATGCCCATACTGGTCAACACCAAGGAGGAATGTAGTTGGTGCATAATTTCAGTTCATCCCACACCAGGTAGCATCCAAGAACAAGCCATTTGAGTCCACACAGAGAAGAGCTGAGCCAAGGCAGAATTCATCAGTCACAGCACACATGAGTTTGCTGGCACCCTCAGATTCATATGGTTGATATCCAGAATATCATAGTGAGAGATTCAGCTAACCCCCATCAATAATTACAGATACTTACAGGAAGACACAATCTTGATTGTTCCTGGCAAATATTGACAAAGATGCAAAAGCATTCTTGGCATAATGCTGCCTGCACTGAGATGCTGGCATGATGTTCTGAATGTTCTGGACAGTGGGTTTCCTGTAGTCTGGCACAGCATTAGGATCATTTTTCAGGTTGAGATGCTGGAGCAAGGCTAAAGCTGGATTTAACAGTTGTAAAGTCATCATTTTTCTTACAGCACTCACACTTCATTATCTGCCATGCAGTTGAGCCTTCATTTTGAGACAAGTGTACTGCCTGAAGGTGAATATGATGAGACCAAGCTAAAACACCCTCTGGTGCATCTTTGTGGCTATTTTTCATCCAGATAGGGACACATCCAATGTCATGGGCATGAATTTCCAGCTGTTAAAATTAGTATATCACTTGGTGCTGATGTGGTTGTAATAGAGCTACATGCAACCAAACTGGGCATTGCTCCACTGTTTGGCCTGCTTTGATGGGACTGGAGTCTCTTCAATGTCATCCAAATTGAACACCTCTACACCAAGGACCTTGGAATCATCCCTGGCCTCATGGGAAGGAACTCACTGGCAAGTCCTGGCACACATGTATTGTGCTCACCAAACAACTGCTTCCTCCTCCACCAACTTGTCCCATATCTTGTCCAAGATGGTGGCCTTCTGTTGCAATCTGAACCACTGTGCATGAACATCCTTTGATTCTTCATCTGGCATGTCAATCCAATCAAATTGAACTGAGGTGGTTTCATGGTACTGCTTCACATTATAGTCATTTTGCTAAATATGGTTGGGTAACAGGGTTTCTGAGAGAAAAATAAATGACCAACCTGCAGTTCAAACCATCTTGGTAGCTGAAGAGTGTCAATGACTTCAAGTTCATGCCAGTCTGGACCAAATGTTGATTTTTGTAACCGCAGGCCAGCTAAGCCTTGACCATCCTCATCAATTGAACTTGAGGTAGAGAGGGGCTCAACTAATTCTTCATGTACAAGTTGGTGTCAAGCAAGAGCAGTGGGAGACACCAATTCACCAGATGGCTCAGATGGGATTGGGCTGGTGTTGCCCAGGGTAGTTGTGATGATTTGCTGCTCCAGTGGAGTTTGTGGAGTAACAGGGGCAGAAACCTTGAAATTGGCTTGTAGAGATGCCTAGGATGGCCTCTCCCTGCCTTGCTGGCTGCTGGATCATGCTATCCAAATGTTCCTGAGTCAACAATCAGGAACCATTAAGCTAGCAGTGCTTACTGAAGAGCTCTTATGAACTTCCTAAATGCCATTGAAAGGTTATGGATGTACAATTAGAAATCTGTGAATGATGAAGTTGGGGTGTATGGTGGTCAGGATCCAGGGCAGACTTATCTGATTTGGCCAAATAGAGCCATACACTCATGTGATCTATCTGCTCAGGGACTGCACAGCCAAGAGTCAATGAGGACAAGTCAATAGTGCCATTAATTTGCAGCCTAATGTCCTACATGAGGGCACTGATTAAGCATGTGATGCTGAACTTCTGCATGCCAAAATTTCAGCACTTGTTCTGCACCTGCTCCCGCATTTCCCACATTGCAGGAGCCAGAGTGGGGGTGGAAATAGAAAAAAAAGTGGAATTTCCACCTGGAACTCCAGCAGTTCCCATGTTTTGAGCAACCCAGCTCCTGCAACTTCTGCACTACACACTGCAATTTCTTTCACTATTTTAGCTATTGAAAACCCTCCATCAGGTACCCCAGGCTCAAGTGTCACCACCCTTGAGAGAGTGGGAGATGACAGGTGTGTAGATTAGATTAATTGACTATTCTAGACTAATCATATGGATCCATGGATGATTGTGATGTAGACAACAGTATGTAGTACAAGGTTCCCAAGTGGGAAGCCAGAGTGTATGGCTTCTCGTGCATGCATAAATCCTACTATGTGGGTTTCATCTGAATGAAGGACAAAGGTGGCAATGATGCTGAAGTGGTTCACCTTGAAGTTGATTGATGTCTCCAGTGTGGTTATTGGATACTGGTGGTTTTGCTTATGTTCTCATGAGAGGAGAGTTGACAAGGTACCAGCATGCTACACCTTGTCTTGCTTGCACTCATCATCTGAGCTCCCTAGTAGGGACTCACCCACTATAGTCAGCCAAGTGACCCTACAACACACTCTGTTCAGTGCACTTAGTGTTATCAGACTTTGTTTCCACTTTGTCACTGTCTCTCGCTGCCTTCATAGAAAGTCACCACATCTTGTGGCATGACCATCAATCGTCCATTCGCAGATCACACATGCACATGTGTCAGCCATTTCAGACTTGTGGCTCACTTTGTTCACCACTAGTATACATGAGACACATGCTCATAGGCACAGGACCACCACTGCTATTTGCCACTCCTGCTTAGCTTCTTCATCACTTCATCACACACAAGTTCACTTCCCACTAGGTTGTGACATCACAGGGGGGAAGTGACTCATGGCCATTGGGGAGGTGGTGTGAGTCAGAGAGTCAATGAAGTGATTAGTGTGAGAAAGCAAGTGTGGAAGCCTGATTGGGCTTAGGTAAGAAGTGCTGTGGCACTGAGTGTTAAGTCAATGCTGCGAGGGTCAGTTGACTGGGAGCCAGTTATCTGTATGAGTTCCTAAAGGAGGTAGGAACTCATACAGATAGGGTTACATGTCTGAGTTACCCTTTAGAGGTCTTGTGACTTCTGAGGTTGTAGGTTTGAGTCCCTCAGGAGGCACAGTCAGGACAAGAGTGGAGGGAGGGTCACAGTATTAAGGAGCAATTTTGACAATCCTTGAAAGCCACCAGAAAAGGGTGCAATAAATATTAAAATATGCAGAACAATCTCAGCTTCCCAAATATGTCCTTTGATTGGCATAAATAAATTCCTCTGACTCAAAATGGGGGATTTAAGCTCAGAGGGGGGGGTCCTTGAAAAGTGCCACACACATTGGTAAACCCCGCCATAGGAATGCTGCTCCCCTGTGTGTGAAGTACTCATAAGTACTGCCAGAGCATATGCACCAATTCTTAGGGCCATTGGATCATGGGATGTGTGTGAAATATGAGGAACTGTGCTGGACAGGGGCTGAAATCATAGGAGAAACCCCCCTGTAGAATTATTGAGGGATCTTGAGCAAATTCCGATAACTACATTATGTTCAAAATGGCTTAAAACCATAGTACACTACTTTACTGCACTCAGAATACTGGGAAGCAATTCCAGACATGTGTCAGTTAGCATGCAGATGGTATATACAGGCTGGTGCATCCAGCATATCAGTTCACATGAATGCAGGGTACCTACAGGTGAGATATGGTGTATACTAGGGTTATTGGACACTCTGATTTATGTGTACTCATAGCATTTGTGCAGAATTGCCTAGTTCACTCTGGTTGAAGTGGAATAGGGGATAGGGGTAAGCATGATTTCTCCCTGCTGATATAGTGACCTCTACTGATTAGAATGCTTTCAAACTCGGTAGAATACATTCACACCATGTATATTAGTGGTTCGCTAGCACTGATCATTACAAGCAGTCATTATAACACTGTTTCACAGTGGTGTGCTTCCACCTGAATATTTCTAGATAGTATATTCACATTTCCTCTATCACAATGATTTATTTTGGCATGCGTGTTTGCAGATCTGGACTCTCCTAATTTATGTGCATTTAATGATGTGGCCCATTTATGTTTGTGGTGGCTTTTGAGGAGAGCCATTTTGACTGATGCCCCCTGCAGCAAGTTTTTGCTTGTGTAGCACCCTTCCTGCAGCTTCCAAGCTTGCAGGAAGCTACAGGAAGTGCCCAAGATGCAGGAGTTCCTGCAGGGTGCTGAAGGGAGCAGGAATTCTGCAGAAATCCTGCACTTCCACCTGTAGGAGCAGGACTAGGAGCCAGAGTGGCTGAAACCTGGGGAATTCTGGCATGCAGGAGTTTCTCAACCACCCATCCATGGTGGAGAGGTATTTGCAATCGGACAAGGTTTTGTTCCAACATTGTGTGAGTCATGTGACCCCAATCATTTTGTGGCTGACTCACCCTGACTTGCCCTTGACCACCACCAGCCACCAACCAGTTGTTCACATACTGAGAGTTACCTAACATGTCCCAACCTGCCAATACCCCAAACCCACTTCAGCTCAAATCAGGCTGGCTTCTGTCAGCTGCTGTGGCAGAATTGAGGTTTGCAACCACTTTTGCTCTGAACCTGACTCCAGATCATTCAATTGAGTCTCAACTTGGGGACTTGAACTTGAACACCCTGGCTGCAGCTGCCAATCATCCTGCTTACTACCAATCTGTGATTGAGTACCTGCAATGCCTTGCCAGGAACTTGGACTCCACAAACTACCTCACTGAACCAGGATTACATGGCGCCTTCTTCCCAAAATATGAACACTACCCACCCAATTCCTGGCACCTCAATAACATGAACCAGATGCTGCTTGATATTTGTGTCTTGGACCAACTACCCTGCTACTTCTTTGATGTACTTCATCTCCCAGCTCAACCACTAGCAGATGATGAGGTGTACCAGGGCAAACTCCCTGAATCCCCCAAAACAGCATCAGTCTTTGATCAGGCTGAGTGGTTCCTCTGCAAGTTTGACAAAGACAATCATCAAGTTGACCAGGTTTTGAACACCTTGGTATGTACACCCAGCAACTGTCATACATGACTCTAACACATGCTACCCAGGCACACAGTACTGGTACAAGCTCTTCTCAACAGGTTTCAAATCAGCCCAAACAGCTGGGGAGAGGATATCCAAGCTCATACAGCATCATCGCAACAAGCAACATGAGCATGCTTTCCTTGAACTACTTGCTCTCCTTGCAGAAGCTGTCTGCCTGGTCATTGAGGTGTGTTGTTTGTAATTTCAGTGATCTTGGAATTAATGCTGATCATTGAGTAAGCCTGAGTGCAAGGCAACTGCAGACAGCAAGTGGGCAAATGCAATGTTTCACCTTGTATCTAGAACCTCTATACTGGCACCATGTGTCTGGATCTACTAGGGGGTAAAAACAGCCTTTGCAGTCAATGATATTACAGTCCAGGATGCCATTGAGGAATGTGTTGTCAAAGAAATTTGACTGATTGGAAGTGACTGAATGAGATTGTTAGAATTTCCACAAACCAGATTTCAATCATAGCTGTCTAGCATTCCTCCAATTTGAGGAGATACTTTGGGCAGCAGTTTTTGGCACACTCCAACTGTGCTGTGATAATCAAGCAGTTCCTGATCTTCAGTGGGAGCTTTATCACAGTCATGTCACAAATTGGGCCCCTGCAGCTGCTCTTCCTGGCTGGTGTTGACAAAAGCGACAGCTTGTCAATGACATTGATAGTGAGCATTAGCTAGGTTCCATCCAATGCTGGCCAAACACTAACATCCTTCAGGTACAACACAAGACACCCAAGAGTCACCTGCACCACCTCAGGCAATAAGTAACCCTTGTTCTGTGTATTGTCTACATGTGTTCTGAGGAATCTGTAGTCTTGATGATTGAAGGTACTGTCCAACATGTAGGGTTTAAATTTTCATCTCAAAATTCTTTCTAGGTCCAGACTCAGATGAGACAGGCCATATGGAGGAGACAACAGGCACTGACAATAACCACTCTGAGGGAGTTCAAGGTATGCTGGATTTTTTCCAGACATATTATTCAGCTTTCTGATAGCATACACATATTGAGATGGAAGACCTGACCACCAAGCCTGGTGAAAGGAGTGGGGGAAATCAAGGTGATCTATTATGAACTTGCATGATATTGCTGCTCATTCTGCTTTTCAGACCAGCCTAAGGACTCAGAATCACGCCTTCCTGTTAGTCACAAGAATGACAAGAGCACTGGTAAGCCCCCAGGATTTTGATCATGTACATTTAAAATCTCATCTTGCTTGCAAACTAACAGCAGCACAGCTGCACAAACATCCACTTCCTCAAGATGATCCTAAAGTAACAAAGGTAAGAGAAATAAGAATAAATCAGACATAAGATTTGTAATTATTTCCAGTCAAATTAGCCAAGAGGCACAAGTCTAGCAAGTCACACCAATCCAAGAAGCTATCTCTCAGTATGTTCCATACAGTCCTCATAGCATGCTGGATGGCTCTGCTGAATTAAAATTCTGGACAGACACCAAAGCACCTCAAGAGAAAGACAGCAAGACTCTGCCACCATTTAAACAGGACCAGCCAGTTGAACTTAGTTGTGCAGAGCAAAT
>WSLN01000730.1:0-11282 GCA_019677355.1 Ceratobasidium sp. 370
CAAATCTAACGGACTGGACGGGAAGGAAATCGATTGTCAGGTCATGCGGGATAACGTCGTGTGCAGATGAATGTCACGTACTGAGTGATGGAGGCAGCGATACTGGCCGCAACACCTAGTTCCTATCAGCAAGGCCGAACACAATAACGACCCATCCAGACTCACCTCCCAGCCAGAACGGATACGGCTTCTTCTTGGGCTGTGCAACCTGGACCACTGGTGGTCTAACATCCACGACCTTTCCGCTCGAAGTATTCTCTGCCATACGAGACTGCATGTTGTCGATCAACGAAGAGGGAGCTGAGTGGGTGGTCGAGCCGAGTATTTCTGGCACTGGCAGCGGACGTGTTCCCGGAAGTGGAGGCGGAGAACGACGGACGTCGAAGCGACTTTATGGCCGGGTAATGCGACGAAGGTCAGGTGCAAGTCGAGTCTTGCTCAAACTGGAGGTTGGTCTTGCGCCCTCGGATGGCGCAACGCTGCTTGCCTAAACGGGCGAAACCTCAGCGGAAAACGAATCATGTGAATCTCGCCCGAGTGCAACGTACCGAGTTTGTTGTTTTGCATGGTTCATTCCTCTGTGCGCTTTATACGCTGGGCCACGCCGACTTTTGCGTTGAGTAGTGGTGGTCGAGTGGATGTGTGTTGCACCGGGCCGCGAGCGGACCGCAACTAGACCCTGGGTAATTGCGCATCGCGGACTCGACCGGCATCGACATAAAAAATGTTGGAATATGTCACTTGACATGAATCGCTGGGATTCTGCACGAAGCAACCCAACGATATTTCATCGTGAGTACTGCCCTTTCACACACCAGCGCTACTCATCCTTCTCAGAAGTGGCGCAGAAATGTCTATATCAGTCACGTATTCGCCCATAAATCAAGCAGATTTTCAGGCACACGAGTAATCCATCGCGGGTATACGGGTACTCACGCGCTCCTGGGCTTCCCGAGGGTGCCTCGTGAAATACTATCTAAAACATTTTTCTCTGTGCATACAGCTCGCGTTTCACCAGAATCCCGCTTCTGTTTCGATCATCCGCTCTTGGTATTTGCAAGATGACTTGTTGGGGTGTCAATTATCAGCAACGTCGAGTTTGTTTCCGATATTGTGGTTTGTTCTGCTTTCTCATTTTAGCGCCATATGCCTCGTGAACCTGATTTCGGGTTGTAATTCGACCGCACCCCATGATTCGCTCGTCTGCCGCTTGCGAGGTTGGCATACATCATACAAACATGGAGTCGGCGGCGCGGCTTTGTGCACCCGCTCTCCAGCGCTCGATGAATGCACGCACCTCATGGCTCGGGCCCTTCGGGGCGGACCGGCCCACGTTAAAGTGAGGAAAGAGTCAAACGCAGATCACAGCACAACGTGGGCCGTAGTGAGAGGAGTCGGGCGAACACGCACGAGACGCCGGGATTCCGGGAGAATACGTTCCGGCGAGCTCCTTGGACTAAACATTTCAAGAGTCTTTTCCTTTTCAGGAGTCTGGTGGCAATCACATACTCAACGTGTATAAATACTACCTTTTTAGACTAAGAAGGTTTGCCATAAGGACCAAACTCAATTCCTGGCTCACATTTCAGGACATAAAAGGGGACAGGTGAACCTAGAAAAGTATATTGGGTAAACCTAGGATCGACTCTCGGCTATCACAGTACACACTGAATCTACTGGGGAGATCCAGGTACACGTAACACACAACACTGCGAGTAAACTGCGCGCCAAACTGCTGGAAACATGTCATGAAGCGCCGAGCCCCTCGATTTGCCGAATTGGGTGGACTGGCACAGCATTCGCGCTCCTTGATGAGCAGACCTCCACTATATTATACGCTAACATCCCCTCGTATTATCTGCCCCCCCCCCCCTGGACCTAATACAACAAGCTCCTGCTATTTTATCACTTCTTTCATCGCTTGATAACGGGTATGACCATACATTCCAGGACAGAAGAGAAGGACAAGGCTAGCGAGGGAGAGGTACCCGTGCTCTCTCTTGGATAACAGAATCACTTAGGCTCACATCAATCGACTCTAGCATACGGTGGTTGGAGACTCTAGCCCTAAGGCTCCCCTTGACGATCCGACAGAATATTCCGCCTTGAAAGAGCTGCGTCTGCGTCACCCGGTGGCACGGATTCGCCTGCATACCTCATTCTATGACATTTGCAGAAGGATTAACACTACCGCCGATCTGCCAGCCCCGCATGAGCCTTCCTCTGAACGGTTCTCGTTTATGTGAGTGCGTTGAGCGATATATTAATTGGGTATTCTGATGTGATGGCCTTTAAAAGTGCCACCCGCCCTAGTTTTAGGTCGCTGGTGGAAAATTGGCATTCTTACGAGGTACGTGGCTCCTCGCATACACACCCGAGCTAGGGGGACTTTGCAAACGAGACGTCAGACCGGGTCCAAATTACCTATTCGTTGGGATATGCGCGAAGGAAAGGAAGCGGGGGGTCGGAAGCTGTGTAAAGCCGGGCCCGTCTCAAGGCATAGTTTGGGGGTGGTAGCTCGTCTGGAAAAGCTAATCATGGTAAACGAGCTCCGTGCTTGCTTTCCTGGTATAATTTACTGTTGTTCAGCAGGCCCTTTCGGACTCGATGGCGACGAGGAGGGGTGATATTAATGCACGCAACACAAAGGCTGACTACGTACACGCGGGTCATGGAACACGCTCCCAGTGCCCTCCTGATATGACCTCCGATATCCCCAATGTAAGCCGCCTGGCCTTTATCCAAATACGGACCAAGATCGCGTATGATTTTTTCCCAGCTCAATTCAATTTCTACGGACGTGAAATACACGTTATTGGCTACGACAGTAGGTTCTTCGCAGAGAATATGGTAGTTTCCCCTCATTGTTTCGTAAATCAGGCTAGTTGCGATACTGCTTCCCACCCTCATGTGGCGCCTATAGCGGGCGGCGGCTTCTCTGACGTTTGGCGCGGCTGTTTGTCATCTGGGCAACCGGTCGCTATCAAGTGCCTCAGGACCTTCAGCACTGATACGAACACAGATATGCACGAGGTACGAAACCCTATCATGCTATTTTCATGTCATGTTCCCTAAAATTGGGACAGAGGTTTGCTCGGGAACTGTACACGTGGTCGAAACTCTGTCACCCCAACGTCCTAGAGATGTACGGACTCACCTCATTCCAAGACCGAGTGGGGCTGGTGTCCCCTTGGATGGGAAATGGCACCGTGCTGGAGTATATAAATCAGCGGCCGAAAGTCGACCGATGGGAAATGGTATGCTACCCGTTAGCCTATTTAACCCAATTTCTAAATTTGCTTCATTGGCATCCCAGTGCCAGAAAATTGCTGAAGGCTTGGATTATCTGCATGGTTTTGAAGTGGTATGTCCTATCATCACTTCACTTGCCAATGGTTAACGCACATTGCGACTCAGGTACACGGAGATCTCAAAGCTGTGAGTACGGGAGGACCCTTAGTTCATGCTTGCTGCTCAGCGGATTTTTTCAGAGTAATATACTAGTCTCGGGCGAGGGAGTTGTCAAGATTGCTGACTTCGGCTTATCACCGATACTCAAGGGCTTTCTGGCTAAAACTTTTGATGGTGGATCAGTTCGATGGATGGTAAGCTGGTGCAAGTTGGTTTTCCGCGTGGAGATTATGTGTTGAGACAATTTAAAGGCGCCAGAGCTGTTTCGTGAAGGAGGGGGTCCCTCCGAGAGTATGCCGGCCGATGTATATGCACTTGGAATGGTATGTTTGGACGAAGTACCTGGGTATCGATGTTCTAATCATAATAAACAGACTATCTTGGTCAGTAGCCGATGAGCAATAATTTAATAAACTCACGCGTGAGAAACGGCTGTAGGAAATTATCACTGGACGGCAGCCTTTCGTGGAGTACGATTTGAGTCCACTGGTCTCTCTGGCCGTCCTCGGAGGCAAGCACCCACAGCGTCCAGACGAAGTGTCGAAGAATACGAAGTTTGGGGACGAACGATGGTCCATGATGTTGACATGCTGGGACATGCAGCCAGACTCTCGCCCAACGGCTGGTGGCGTCAAGGAAATGGTTAGTCACTCAGCGTGATCTCTGAGGAATACGCCGTAACGCTTTAATCCTACGTAGGTTGGCCTTTTGAAGTAGCCCTGCTTGGTACACGCCATAGTGGCTGGAACGAATATGTATATGCCTTATTTTAAGGCCAAATCCACCAGTTCTGTGTCTCCACGTTGTCTGTTCTGTGCCTCAATAAAGTTGTTAGGAATATACGTCATCTATGGTTGTGATTTCGTGTGCTTGGGCCAGCATAATTTCAATTCTCGAAGTACACTACACTCTTAAGGTGGTTTCAGAGTGGTATGGCTGATATTTGGGTAATGTATAATCAACGTCTTGCCTGTGCTTTCTTCGTGCGATCCCAGTGCGCACATACAACCAAGCACACACGTCCGGGATTCCAAGATGTTCTGGTTGAGTTAATCCATGTTCCTAACCAAGCTTAGCGCAGTTTTGAATTGCATATTATGATGGGCCAACTGCACCGCCTAGCCGCTGTGGTCGCGCATTGATGGGCATGGGTTTCTAATATCTATCAGAACTTCAGTTTAACAAGAAACCCAAGTCTCTCCCCGTGCTTGACGTGCCTTCCAGCCCCACAGCCCCGACATCCAAGTGTACCGACTACCCCTATAAATCGCTCGGGGAGGGACTCGCAAAGGATATGCAAGGCGTTGGAGGACCCAGCAAGGTGCGAGTTACGTGACTCGTTTTTCAGCTCAATGTATTCACTGATAAATGGGCTCGACTCTATCTTACAGCGTCCTTACGATTCTTACGAACGCGATGAAGCCGAGCCCAAACGACTGAAAACGCAGGTTGAGCAAGTTACCGAAAAAATGCCCCAGTATCTGAAGCAAGCGGATTCTTACGAGAAACAAGGAAAGTGGGACCGAGCGACAAAACTCCGTCTCAGGATCTTTCAAACTCATCGGCGATGGCTAGGCGACGAGCATTACGAGACTTTTAATAGCATGCAGGCTCTAGCGAATGCGTATATGCTGCAGTGCCAATTTGATCTCGCTGCACCGCTCCAACTACAGGTGCTCGACGCTCGAAGACGCCTTTATGGCGACGGCCATCCCGATACCATCGAGAGCAAGCATATCCTGGCTTGTACGTACGCCAAGCAATACCGGCTTGAGGAGGCGAAAGAGCTTGAGCTGGAAGTTCTATCGGCTCGGAAGCGAATTTATGGCCAGGAGCACCCGAAAACTCGTCAGGCTACGCAGGTCTTGGCGGTTATCCAGTATAAACAGGGCCAGAAGAAGCAGCCCCGTACGTTTCGTCAACAAACCCAGGGATACAACCTCGACCAAGTACGCCTTGAGGCAATGCGAGGCTCGTCACAGCCAACAGAAATCCGCATCAACCCGTCACCACTGGATATGAGGATTGGGTCACTCGTGCTGTCCGCGCTCGCACAAATTGCACGTTCTCCGAAATCCGAAACACCAGTAAATATCGAGGTGCAGGAGTCAAGTGGCCGGATTGCAGGGGGTTTGCGGGACGATGCGGGTGTTAATGTAAGAGAAATAAATAAAAAATCGTGTCACAGATTCTGAGATAAAATTACTAGCCGAGTAGGATTCTCGATAATTTTGAATCGACGGTAAGTAAGGAATCGCCTCAAGCTTGAAATGAGAAATGAGCTGACAAATGCTTATTGACCTAGAGCCACTATATTGGGAGCAACACCGTGAGTAACCATTAGCCTCAAGTCCTTCCTCGCAACCACTGATGCCAACCGCAAAACCTCCAGTCAAGACAAGAGGGACTCAACTATCTAGCTGATCATCATTGTGTCAATTTGACTGATCAATTGGACCCACGAGGTTTCTCCCAAGCACCGGTAGCAGGTAGCCGTCATAATGACATCTGGTTGGCTAAACTCTTTGGCTGGGATGACCTAGTGGCGGTCAAATGTCCTAGGTTGTACATCGGGCCATCGAATAGCGCGGAGAAACATATTAAAGTAAGGAAATGCGGAGAGCCTTGTCAAACACTCATTTACTCAAATGTAGCGCGCAATACGAGAGGCTTATCTCAGTTCCATAGCTGCCAAGACGGAGCACCCAAATATCATGGCGTTCATGGGCGTTGCTCTCTTCAAGGGTCAACTAGCGCTAGTCACGCCATGGATGCCAAATGGCACGCTAATGGCGTATATTCTCAAGCATCCGACTATTGATCGTTGGAAACTTGTTAGTCCTTCAAATGCGCCTAAAGCAGCGTGCATTATTTAGCTTATTTATTCAGTGTCAACAAGTTGCGGAAGGCCTAGCATGCATCCATGGGCTTGGGATGGTACGGATGATTTGGTTATCAGCCTCGTTCGCTCGCTCATCGATCTAAGGTGCATGGCGATTTAAAAGCCGTGAGTCGAAAAACCCAAAGCCGGAAGTGTTTGTGAGACGTTGTTTAACTATCCGTATAGGCTAACGTGTTTGTGTCCGAAGAGGGGGTTGCCAAGATTGGTGACCTCGGGAACGCTATCCTGTCAGACGCTTCCTTAGATTTTACAGCCACGTCTAACGTAGGCGGAGGAACATCTCGCTGGATGGTAAGCACTAGCCGGGATACTCCGTTACGGGTCAAGCTTATACCGATAGGCGAGAGAACTACTGCTCCGCTCGTCAAACGATAACTCAGAAGTCGACCGAAGTATGCCCGCGGATGTCTTTGCCTTGGCTATGGTATGTGGATTAGACGCTACTTCATATTTTCTCTTATTCACCGATTTGACCATTGTAGGCCATATTGGTGCGTCCAAAGAGTTCTGCCTTTACTCCAAGTTTACGAGGTTGACAATTTTTAGGAAGTAATGACCGGGCGAAGGCCGTATTCTGAACATGAATCGGATCCTTATGTAACGCTACTAGTCATCAGGGGAATCCCTCCCCAACGACCACCCGAGTTTTCCAGCGAAACTAGATTGGGGAATGGGCGATGGGCGATGCTGAACGATTGTTGGCGCATGGAACCGGGGGTTCGGCCAACGGCTAGTGAAATCAGGAGTCGGGTAAGTAAGCCCGGTTAATTCGTGACTGGGGACTTCCGTAACCGAAACCGCATCTAGATGCGTACCCTGACCTGATTACACTGTCCTTGGCCAATTGTCTTGACGTGTGGTGAGACCCGGGGGCACTGAAGCGGTTGACAAGCAGCCACGCGTCAGGAGGCGTATGCCAGTCTAGCGGACATGTATGAAGGGTCAAAGCATTGGTGTGGAAACGCGATTCATGGGGTGCTCCCTTGATCCTGCATACAGGTGCCAGTTTGTATAGCAATATATGGGTTAATTAAGCCTCATTGTAAGCACACACGCATCAACACCCGCTCGAGCCCTGTATTTGTTCCTAGTCACTCGGAGGCCCCTGGAAGCACTTATTAGCGCCGTGAGCTAGACCTGAATGGAGAGCACTCAGGATTCCTGGGGGATCGAGCAGAGTAGCACCAGGAGAGCGAAAAGTTGGGTTGAAATGTTGGAGTTTTGTAAAAACATACTTACCATCTACACTAATACAGTAGCCTAGCCTTTGGCTTTTTGACATCTTGCAAATACGCATTATTGCTGCGGTTTTGGTGTCCACCCTTAAAATAGGCGCTTCGCGTTTTATGACTAAGATGTGGTCACCACATGAGCTACATCAACCTCACAGTACCGCCCACCCCTGCGTCTACAGCGGCCCAGCTTCAACAGCGAATATGTCTAGCCAAACTAGTCTCGTATCTTCCACGGAAATAGAGATTGGTGAAGGAAACTCCGCGAGGGCAGCTTCGGTTCGTTTGGAGGGGGCGACAACCGAACCCGCGCTAGTTCAAGAACGCTGGTTAGAAGTCGAGAATCTCGTGGCACTCCATACCAAGGGCGAGCTAGCCTTGGAATACTTGCAACAGGGTCGAATTCTAGAAGCCCAGAGGCTTTATCTATCCGCATGGGACCTACGAAATAGGATGCTCGGAAGCGATCATCCCGATACGCTGGAGAGCTTACACGACTTGGCTGATACGTACTTCCGGCAAGGCCAATGGCCCACTGCGGAGAACATAGAGCTACAAATCCTGAGTTCCCGTAAACGCTCTCTGCATCAAGACAATCCAGCCATAATCAACAGCCTTTGCAACCTAGCCTGCATATACGACCACACAAACCAGCTCTTGCAGGCTGAACATTTCGCCGAACAGGCTTATTGCCTCAGCAAATCTGTTTTTGGCGACATAGACGGCCTCACGCTAGACATTGGCAATTTTTTGAGCATGGTCAGGTCTAAGAATACGCACTCGCTTACGACATACTCCAACCAAGTGGAGGAGGAAGTTCACCACGCTCGCTCCATCAATGAACTCGAGGTATGCCCGTGTTAGCTTGATCGAGTACTTCATTGTCTCACCGATATATAGACCCTAGTGCTTGACTCGGTTGCCCGATTACAATCCAGACCAGTCTTCGACGAGGTAAGCGTGCTCAAAGATTTTGTTCTGAACCAGTTTCTCAGCACCTTGTTTGCCGATAATCTAGGCCAGGTTTCCCATCATAGGGACTCACACGGTAATCCTCCATGCGTATACGCAATATTTTACATTAACGTATGCTACTCGTTTTTGCCAGGGGGTCGAGGAGGTGTTCAAGCGTCTAATTGACCGTGGCTGTACCAACTTTACAACTCGACTGGACATGTCACAATTTCCTGAGCTGCCATTCGCAGGCGGTCGTTTTGGAGACGTATGGTGCGGGAGGCTCACGGATAACACCCAAGTAGCGGTCAAGTGTCTGAGGGCACACGCCTTGAAAGACCAACCCACGAAAGGCGTAAAAGTGAGAACATGTTCATATTCTTGGCATACAGAGACCAACTTGGTTGTAGCGCGCGGCGCGAGAGCTGTACAATTGGTCCAAGGCGAAGCATATTTACGTCCTAGACCTTATGGGAGTCGCAATGTTTCGAGGACGGCTAGCAATGATTTCCCCCTGGATGGTAAACGGGACGCTAGAAGATTATGCGAGAAAGAAAACTAGCGCCGCTCGTTGGAGATTGGTTCGTGAAGCCTGCTGGTTTCTGCTTATGATATTGACGGATTATTTAATTATGTAGTGTATCCAGGTTGCTGAAGGCCTCTCATCCGTTCACGCGAGTGGTATGGTGCGCTACGTCCCATAACCATCTCCAGAGACAGTTGTTAATTTGCTACCCAAAGGTCCACGGCGATCTCAAAGCGGTGAGGTTGCTGCTACTGTATCGTGCGTTGGTTTGAACCGCGTTTGTAGAAAAATATTCTAGTCTCCGATGAAGGCATGGTGAAGCTCGCCGACTTTGGCAACTCGATCTTTGTGTCCGAGTGCTCACTTGATTTTACGGACACCACGAACACAGCCGGAGGGACGACGCGTTGGATGGTGAGTACACTTTGTGCCAAGCTACACCCTCAGTCTCACTCCGAGAAGGCCCCTGAGCTATTAGCCGAGGACGAGGACGAAGACGAAGACACGAACCGAAGTCAGCCCGCAGATGTCTATGCTCTAGGAATGGTAAGTCTCTCATTCATAATTACTCTGACCAGCTTGATGACGCTCTTATGATAGACTGTTCTGGTAGGCTGAGATCTCCACCAATAAGAAATGGCCCTCCTCCAATGATGTGCGACTTTCCCAGGAGGTCATGACTGCAAGGAAACCCTACTTCGAGTGCAAAAGGGACGCCTCGGTAATCAAAGCTGTGAACGGAGGAAAACACCCTCGACGGCCAGACGAATTCTCCGAGAACAAACGGTTCGGTGACCAACGGTGGGACTTATTACTTGCGTCTTGGAGGCGGGATCCAAATTCTCGACCCAAAGCCAGCGAGTTGAGGGAGATGGTACGCATACATACTCGAAAACGATGATCAGAAGCTCACAATGCCCAGATGATTGAATGTTCTCTGGAGGATTAGCTTTAATATCTACTGCGCCATGTCTTGATGGGAAGCTCCTTACACCGAAGGATCGCCGACGTTAAAACATGGCTAGATCATCGCTCGTTCACAATTTTCCTGGTACAAACAATATGACGGATGCAGCGGACCCCCTGACATCCCGATTACCGACAGCCTACATTATTCCAAACGGCTCCCCTTTCCAACTTACAGGCAGAGCGTGTTTTTCGGGATCGTACATGATTGCGTCTCACGTCTCTATTTGGTAGCCTGCCCCCTCCCCCTCAATTGGCTCTTCCTGCCTTGGGTTTCGAGCCCAAGCTTTCTCTCTGTCTACACAGTCTCCTTTTTTTTTTTTTTTTTTTTTTTTTTTTTTTTTAATTTATTGGGTTGAGCGGGGGGGGGGGTTGCTGGGTCTGATTGGGGCTGAAACCTGTCGCCGTTGTAGTATAGTCTTCTATCCATTGATCTCCTGCCTTTGAGGCGCTGCGGACATCATCTCATAGGTAGCATAAAGATGTAATTGGGATACCTAGTTGGAATCATTGAATGATGTAGAAGTTCTACTAATAATCACTCTCCGGCATACATAATTCCCTATTTAAGTATTTGTACTCTAGAACCAAACGCCGACTCTGAGTTCGCCTAGATAGACAAACCGACAAATTGCGGCAAAACACGGGCCAAAGCGGGAGAAGCCAGTCGAACACAGAAGAACCCACTGGAAGCGTACGCCGCGGGGCTCCTTGCAGTTTGTCAAACAAGTTACCCCAAAACCGTTTTGCAGTGGTGATCTGGACCCAGTGCAGGATGCTCGACTTGTGACTGGCTCTACAACGCTTGATGCATATGATCTCAATTCGCTTATCTTGGAAGGTGGAGTTTGCAAGGCAGATCCGAGCAACCACAGCACGCAAGATTGTACATCAAATCGTAATATAGTAAAGTGCTAAGTTTTTCAATCCTCCTGAGCCATATCTGATCTCACGGTCCGATTCGGGGCCAGTACACTCGTTTGCGCCGAAAAACGGGGTCTATGGTATTACCCGGATTGTACTCTAAACATATCAATTTTCCTTCCTGGAAAATAGCGTTTTCGTGGTGGAAGGTCCGGAGAATCTACACAAATGCGTGTCCTTTGTGCCGCACATGCATATATCGAGCAATTGTCAGACAAGTTGACCCAGCAAGAACCGCGACCTGCACGGATGATTGTTGACATCCTCAAACCAAGTGAGCCAAAGCGTGTACTTACACCAGCAAAAATAATCGGCCGATGCCAGAGATACTCCTCGGTCAACAACGCTCCAGAGATGGGCGTTCCAA
>WSLN01000731.1:0-11259 GCA_019677355.1 Ceratobasidium sp. 370
CCTCTTGTTAACATTGGAACAAGTAGCGGGTTCCCTACCTACTTTTGTCAACAAGTAGGGGGCTTGCCAGTGGCCTTAGGTAGCTTGGCACCTTAGGTCTTATTCCTTCTTCCAACGGTGTGGGATACACTGTATACTTTGCCAGCGTACTAGTCACAGCACACTAGGAAGTGCCCTTATTTTAGCCCTGGCGTTGTTTGCCATTTTTCTTATACAGGTTATTCTTTGCGTTTACCGATTCATCACACTTGCTGTCAACCCCACTTGCGTAGCTGCTCTCCTTGGCGAAGTCGAATACTACTGTCAGCTCCAATCAGTCACTGAACAAGAGCTAATTAGCCTTCAAGAGGAATTACGTCTAGCAGACCAAAACATCCGAGAGTTAGAGGACCTCCTGCAGGACACAATTCCACTATGACCGACTTCGATCCTGATCAAACCTTTCGCGGTGCTTGGGGAGTACCTGGTACAGACCCTATCTCACAGCCAGCCTCGGTGGCCTCACACGTCTCACAAGCTTCCCAACTTACACACATCACTCTACCCAACGGCGAGTCTGGTCCTGGATGTCACGTCCCCACCCACGAGATCTCAGCAGCAGACATTTGTGCCTTGATAAGGGTGTACCACAACGAAACCACTCGTCAACTGGACCAAATTGAAAAAGAACAGCTCTACCAACAGAGCTTAATCGTCGAGCTGGGGGATGCTGTAAAGAGGAATGATACACACACACACCAACATATCGAGCATGTAGGGTCTTATGCCCAAGCAATCCATACAGATACTCAAACGCTAATTGCGGATATGGGGAAAGTGAGGAGTGCGTTGAATAGTATGCCAACTGCTACACAAAAGGCTGCCCCTACTACATCAGTCCCTGTTCCCACCTCTACTAAAACAACCAGAGCCACTGTCTCGGTGAAAACAGCAAAACTAGACATGTTCGATGGGACCAAGAAGGACAAGGCCATGGACTTTCGAGTAGCCTGCACCCAACATTTATGATCAATGTACCCTGTCGCAACAGAAGACCAACAGGTCATGTTTATCAAATCATATCTCGAAGGGACAGCCCATGATTGGCTTTGCCCACACCTAGAAGCTGACCTCACACAACCTATTCCTTGGCTTCACGATGTCCAGCTTTTTTGGGCTGAATTCGACAGGCGTTTCGGCGAAACTAACAAAAAGGAGACGTACTGACTCAAACTGCAGAAACTCACGCACCAAAAAATGGTACAGGACTACCTACGCGAGTTTCAGACATATGCGGCACCACTTCATTATGACAATACTGTCCGTAGAGACATGTTCTATGATGGTCTCAAGGACGAAATCAAGTCGTCCATGGTAGCACAACTTTTTGATTACAATGCAGATACAACTACTTTCCAGGATGTTGCCACATGTGCACTAGAAATAGATGCTTGCCTCGAGTCATTCCGCCCTCATCAGGAAACAGCACTGAGCTCTGGAGAGGCTCTCAGAGCACCCAGAGCCACCAGTGGAGATCTGCTTGCGGCCAGAGTGCTCTGGGAGCCAGGAGCAATTTGTATTTGTTGTCAGTAGATGTACAACATAGGATATGCATCAAAAGACACTTGACTTTTTATTCAACCATGTTCTTCCTTTCCTCTGTGGACATACCACTCTAAATGCTACAAAATACCTGTGGGTGGGTCAGTGGGCACCTTGTATCTCATGTTTGGTGGGGGGGATAAAGTGGCTAAGTTCAACCCCAATTCAGTTCAGAAGTGCAAAATATATTCCATAATTAGTTAGTGTCTACACAGGATCAGCATGTATGCATATCATCTTGTGTGGCCCTTGGATCTGCCCTGGCCTAACAGCAGAGCTCTCCCAGAGCACTCTGGCCACAAGCAGATCTCCACTGGTGGCTCTGGGTGCTCTGAGAGCCCCTCCAGAGCTCAGTGCTGTCTCCTGATGCTCGTCCAACCCATAACCCTTCAAAACCGACTCCCAGTACCCCTACCCAATCGTCGAACTCCCAGAACACACGGTTTGCTGTCAATGACCATGTTTATATGATGGGTACCGATGGACGTGCCGTTAAGGGGCAAATTCAATCTATACAACAAGACAACATGGGACGTACCAAGCCGATAGTCAAGTGGAACAATCAGAAGGAACCTGTGGCTGTCCCATTTACCTCAATAAAAAAAGATGCCAACCCTCAGCGTACCTTCGTCCCCATGCGTCCAGGTCCTACGCCACCCGTTGTTGTTAATCCACCTAAAGATAACAAAGGGCCAGCGCCAATGGACTTGGATGCGTCGGGAAAGAACAAGGGCATGTTTACGTGTTTCAACTGTGGGGGAAGGGGTCACTCCGCACAAGACTGTCCATCGAAAGGATTATCCGGGTACGAGGTGAAGGTAGAGGAGGTAGAATCAGAGGAAGAGGAGGAGAATCTGGATTCAAAAGGTGATGCCTGAATCGCTCTCGGGGGGCAGTTTTGGGCAAGATATTAAAGGCCACGGAATCATGTAACTCGTCTATGCTCAATGATATAGAATGTATGTCTATCTCCAATGAATCGCAATTACATCTGTATTTTTGAGCAAGTCCATTAGCCTCTACCCCCGAAACAACATCTACATACACAGCTAAACCTTTCCATGGATGGGCCATGGTCAATTCTGGGGCCACCTCCGTTTTTATCCATCAAGACCTTGTTAAGAATTACTGTATACCTATTCATAAACTAAAGAAACCAAGAAAACTCAAAGTCATTGATGGAAGGGAGATATCATCGGGAGTGGTCAATTCGTACTGCTCCATGGAGGTAGAAATATTCGGACCTAAGGAAGTTCTGGACGCCTTCATAGTTAACGTTGGAAATCACAATATCGTTCTCGGAATGTCATGGTTACACCGACACAACCTGCTCATCAGCTGGACGAACAAGACACTGGCATTTACGTCCTCCTATTGCGCAAAAAACTGTTTGGAGCGCCCCATTCACCTTCAATTTAATGAGAGTCCCGATGGAGAGATCGCCGTTACCACGGTTCTCCCTGAAGAACTGATGGAGTTTAAGGACGTTTTTGCGGAAGAAGAAACCACCCCTTTACCACCCCATAGGCCTTACGATATCGCAATAGACCTCAAGCCAGATGCACGACCGCGACATGGTCCGATCTACAGTGTGGGGGTCAAGGAGGATGTGGAGATGAAGGCAACTCTCCTACGACAACTCGAAAATGGGCTCATACGGCCATCCAAATTGCCTATGGCATTGCCGGTTATCTTCGTCAAAAAGAAAAATGGGAAACTAAGAATGGTCATTGACTATAGGCGTCTGAATGAAATGACCATCAAAAATGTATACCCATTGCCTAAAACCAGTGACCTTATCGAGAAGTTGTGAGGGGCCAAGATATTCACAAAATTGGACCTCAAGTGGGGTTATAACTTGGTTCGCATCAAAGAGGGCGACGAGTGGAAGACAGCTTTCAAGACAAAATGCAGGTTGTTTGAGTACCTCGTAATGCCCTTTGGCCTTACCAATGCTCCTGCCACATTTCAGCACTTTATTAATGATATCCTATGGGATCTTTTGGATGTTTTCATCGTAGTATACTTGGATGACATCCTTATATTCTCGAAGAACAAGGAGGATCACAAGAGGCATGTGGCGGAGGTGTTGTGTAGACTACGAGAGCACAAGTTATATTGCAACCTCGAAAAGAGCTTCTTTGACGTTGAAGAAATCGATTACCTAGGGTTGATCGTGTCCCCTGATGGTATCAAGGTGGACCAGGAGAAGTTGTCCAAGGCGGTCGACCGGAAACGCCCGAGTACCATAACCCAAGTCCAGGAGTTCCTGGGTTTTGTCAATTTTTATCACTGTTTTATACCTGATTACTCAGCAAGGGCTAAGCCGCTTTTCAGACTCCTACGGAAAGGGACTCCTTGGTCATGGGAGGAGCCCCAAGAAACTGCTTTTCGTTCCCTGAAGGACGCATTGATATCCGCGCCCCTACTCATCCAACCTGATCCTTCAAAACAGTTTTATGTGGAGTGCGATGCCTCTGACTATGCTATGGGTGCGGTGCTATCCCAAAAAGGCAACAACAGCAAGTTGCACCGGGTCGCATATCTGTCCAAGTCATTAACAGCAGTGGAACGCAACTATGACATTTACAACAAGGAGCTCCTTGCGGTCATCAAGGCATTCAAGGAGTGGCATCATCTGCTAGAGGGGACGGAATTACCAGTCCAGGTTTTATCCAATCACAAGAACCTGGAGACCTTCAAAACATTGAAGCAGCTAAACGGGCGACAGGCGCGGTGGGCAGGATTTTTAGCAGACTACAATTTCCAGATACTGTACCGCCCTGGAAGTCAAAATCAACAGGCAGATATTCTGTCAAGGAAGGAGGAATTACGGCCTGAAGGGGGGGTGAAGCTTGTGCCTTGCTCAGCCCCGACCTATTTTTAGCAGCTATCACATCAGATTCAAGCATTGATCAGGACATAAGGGACGCGTTACTAGAGGACAAATGATCGAACAAGGTCATACAGTCCCTGAAGGAGAATGAAAAAGTCCCTTATTGGGAATGGTCAGATGGTCTGTTGTACTTCAAAGGAAAGGTTTTCATACCACAGGACGATGGAACACAAATGAGAATACTGGAGTCTAGACATGATAGCCCTACGGCAGGACATCCAGGTCAATTCAGAACCCTAGAATTGGTCAACCGTAAATACTACTGGCCATCCATGAAAAAGACCATCAACTCCTACATATCTCATTGTGAGTCCTGCATTCGAAACAAGCATAGCAACCGAGTACCCCCTGGACTACTAAATCCTATCAAGCTCCCCAACAAACCTTGGGAAGAAATTACCTACAATTTGATCACAGGATTACCAGAGTCAGAGGGTTTCGATGCTATATTCACTGTAGTCGATTGGTTGACAAAAATGGTACACTTCATACCCACATACTCTACTGCCTCAGCCATCGATGTTGCCAACCTATTTGTCACCTATGTATGGAAGCTCCATGGACTACCATCTAAAACCATTTCCGATCGGGGACCTAATTTCAACTCCAAATTCCTGAAACAGCTTTACGCCCGCCTAGATATTGAACCAAAATTCTCCACTGCTTACCGCCCACAAACAGATGGACAGTCTGAACGAGCAAAACAGGTTGTCAAAGGCTACATTAGGCACTATACATCCCATCGACAGGATAACTGGGTATCCTTATTGCCATTAGCAGAATTCACGTACAACAATGGGAAACAAGCCTCGACAGGACAAACTCCTTTCTTTGCCTGTTACGGTTTCCATCCCAGGTTTGCAGTAGGAGACAAGTCCATTGAAGATGTACCAGCAGCAAACGAGCAAGCAGACTGGCTGCAAAAGAATTACGAAGAACTTAAGGCTGCCCTAACGTTATCAAACGAACGAATCAAAGAATACTACAACAAGAAACACAGGGCACCTGAGGTTATCGAGAAGGGGGATCATGTATGGTTGAACTCACAGAACATTACAACTGACCAACCCTTGAAAAAGCTGTCTGCCAAACGATTAGGTCCTTTCGAGGTACTCCAAAAGCTGGGCTCCCACACTGTGAAATTGAAATTACCCCATACGATGAAGGTACACCCGGTATTCCATATTTCCTTAGTGGCCAAGAAGAAAGACAATCCTTTCAATCGCAAACCTATACCCTTGCCTCCTATTGTCACACCAGAAGGAGAGGAGGAGTATGAGGTCGAAACTATCCTAGACTCCTGCAAGCGACAAGGAAAAGTTCAATACTTGGTGAAATGGAAGGGTTATGGACTCGAGGGTAACACCTGGGAACCTATCGAGCACCTAACAAATGCAAAGGGAGCTCTGGGTAAATTCCATTGCAAGTATCCACCTGCAGAAAGGGACCCTGAAGCCTGACGGGGGGGTAGCGTCATGACCTGACACACCTACATATAAAATATTATTTCTTTGGTTCTTTTTTCGATTTATTTAAGTCACATGCCTCAAAGAATATTCTGGAACGCTTACAAATGTATTTCACATGTGTTTGCAAATTCCTGTACTTCTTGAAGCTGTGCTCTTGTGACTCACCTGTATGGTCATGTTTGGTTTCTTGTGGCTGATCATGTGTATATAAGGAGGGAGAGTTCGAAGAGTAACAACTCAAGAACTCAACCTCTTGTCAATCGAGAGAAATTATCTTTACTTCCTTGAGTTCTATTTTACTTAACGATTGAGCACGACAGTCCTCGTTGTCACCGCTATTGGGGTCGCCATCGTTTGTGGTATCCTCGTTCGCCACAACTGTACCGTGAGCCTGGGATCCAGAATTGGTAGGCAGTTCTGCACATATGTATAGTTAGTACTATATTATGTAACATAGCCAAAGGTTCCAGGACTTACTCGACGTGCCAGAGTGGCTCAGGTTCCCAGTGTTCGTGCAACTCCCATTGTGGTTTGTGGCCTTGGCAGACTTTGACTTTGATTTCAATGAACCAGCTTGATGTTGGGCTGTAGAAGGTATTGGTGAGTCTCTAGAGACACGATCAATAAATCGCACTTACAGCTTTCTAGCTTTTTTGTAGTCAGCTTTCGTGACTGCTGGGATTGTGCAAGCTCGGGAGAAGCGGATCGATCTGGTGGCAGAGTGTCGAAGGCAGCTTGGCCGGGGATAACACCCTAGAATACAAATAGAAGAATCTGTATAAGTCTGTGGCTTAAAGCGTGAAAACTAACTTACTGACAAGGTGGTCAACGGCTGGGTGTTCTTGAGATGGGCAAACCTGCTTGGTGCAGGCATGTGCTGAAGTCCCTCTTTGAGGGTAGGGGCCATAAGGGTGGACGTGTTAGCCTGGACTAGCCAAGGCTCCTTAAGTACTTGGAACCCCTTAGATTGCGGCTGCGGTATGCACATACCCAATCGCCGGTCCATTGTTTGGCAGGGACAAGCAAATACAGGCTGGCTCACAATGGAGCAGTGTCGAGTCACGGATTTTGCATGACAACGCAAACTAAAACCCAGAGGCATGAACGGACATACTTCATTGGGGGAGAAAATCATGAATGGCTTACCAGTGTTGATTTGCAACAGGTGTGGAGCTCGGGAACAGGCACACCAGGCGAACCGTTGGGGAGGGGAACTGCGGCTGTTGTTGTTGGGAGAGCGGGCGGTGATTGCACTGCCAGCCAGGAGGAGTGTGCGCACAGTCACACAGCTGAGCAAGATGAAATCAAAGCTGTGCAATGCCTGATCGTACACGTGAGTGATTCCGAAAGGGTGATCAAGGAGCTCACAAACTGGCACGGAAGAAGCTTGATCGCCAGACCACAGCTGTATGCGAATGGTGATGAGAATGGGGCTGCCGCTGGCATGAAACAGACTAAGTCGAAAAAAGCAGGAAAAAAATGAGAGTGAGTGAAGCGAGTACAAAATGTACTCAGCGTGAGTTCGACCAACAGTTAACACCTCAGCCCCTGTCTCCTGTCCCCTTAACTATGGCATGAAAAGGTACCATGTTTGCCTGGGCCTCACACCGTGCTGCTCTGGCGCTGAAACGGCTACCTTCAACACGTGGCCATGTTCTCCAGCACTTTGGGAGCTTCGCATTTACATGCCCTTACTGCTCAGTAACCATGAAGACGCGTGCTGGGCGGGATTGCCATGTTGACTTACATCCCTACTGCTGTGCCTGGCATCTATGCGAGCTGAGTGGACATGTTAGCAAATATCTGAAGAAAAAACAGAAGCAGCAGGCATGCACCAAACCAGAAACACCAGCGTTGACAAGGCCAAAGCGGCCATGGTGCGATTCGATGGCTGAGGACGAGGACGAGGCTGCGAGACCGCAGAAGCGACCACGGGCCAATACCCGCATGCCAGAGCCTGACACACCAGTCCAGCCCCCCATCCCCAAGCCAGCCAACGACCCTTCCTGCGCCGACAAGGCTCGTAATAGCACCAAGCAATCAGCTGGTAGTGGTTGCTTCATCGAGGAATTCCCAATCCTGACTGCTGGTGCGCCGGTTTCAAGTGAGAAGAAGGGGCGCAACTTGTCGAAGGAGGACTTACATGATTATCTCGCATCATTGGGCAAGATGGGAGACCCAGCGAAGTTCGAGGTGGCGGAGCTATTGGCAATGACGGGATTAACAGCCAAGAATTGCATGAAATATTTAAGGAGCATTCTGGTCAGTTACATTACTTGCAACCCCCATCAGTACTTACCACTGTCCATTGTCCCTAACAGTGCCGAGGGAAAGGATACTGGCGAAACAATCGGAAATTAATGCAAGATATCGATTGCTTACCGTCTGGCCCGAAGTGGACCACTGAGACTATTAGGATTGGCAAGGGCATCTATGAATCCACGCACATCGTATTTAGACGAGACATCGTCGAAGTGATCAAGGACCTGATGGCTGACTCATGCTTCAAACACTTTATGAAATACGCACCTGAGCGGCATTGGTCTTCACACGAGTGTAAGTGCCGGCTGTATGGTGAGATGTGGAGTGGGAATTGGTGGTGGCGCATGCAAGTGAGTATTGGCGAGCTGTATGCGTAAATCGAAACACTTACCTTTAGTAGTACTTGATTCGTGATCCAAATCATACAATCGCCCCGATTATTATAGCATCGGACAAGACGGGCCTTTCGACAATGTCAGGCAGACAGCAGGCATACCCAGTTTACTTGACTATCAGGAACATCAGCAAGAGTATACGGTGGAAACCCAGCAAGTGTGCAACGGTGGTTATTGGATACTTACTGGTCAACAGTTTCAAGGACGTCAAGAGCATAACGCTCTGCAAACAGCTCCGAGGCGAGCTTATGCATCGCTTGATGGAGGCGATTTTTGAGCCTCTGAAGACGACCTCGCGCGATGGGGTTCCGATGTGGTGCGCCGACAGTTCCCTCTGACATGTCTACCCAATTCTTGCTGCTTTCATTGGCAATTGGCCAGAGCAGAATGATATGTCCTGCACCGTACGAAGCAGCTGCCCAGTTTGTCGGCAAGGCTTCCACGGCTGGGGTAGTGGGAAGGCAGACGCACCTATGCATAACCAGGAGGACACGGTCGTGGCTTACCAGGCATTTGCTCACACTAACAACAAGGCAGAACATGTGAGCTTAACCTGAAGCCATGGAAGCCCTTCTGGGCCGACTTACCGCATGTGGATTTTCCCTCGTGCATTACGCCGGATATTCTGCACCAACTCCACAAGGGAGTCTTCAAGGACTATATTGCAGAGTGGATGGAGGGGCTGTTGGGCAAAGACATATTAGATGGGCGATTCATGGCGATGCCGCAGGCAAAAAATCTTCGCCACTTCAAGAAAGGAATCACAAGTGTTCAACAATGGACCGGGCGAGAGACGAAGGAGATGGTGAAGCAGTGCTTACCGATCATAGTGAACGATCCAAGGGCACCCGACGCCTTTGTGGAGCTAGTTCGTGCTCTCTTGGAATTCCTGCACCTGGCCAAGAGTGCACAACTCACAGCAAGCAAGTTGGACAAGATGGATGAGGCGTTACGCACCTTTCACTCACTGAAAAAGGTATTAGTAGAGCTCAATCTTGTCACTGACTTGGACAGGTTCGATTACATACCTAAATTCCACATGCTCGGCCACTACACACACTCCATCCACGAGCTCGGCACACCCAATGGCTATAATACCGAATTGCCCAAGCACCTCCACATCATATACGTGAAGAGAGGTTGGTGAGCATCGAATCGGCGGGAAGCTATCAAACAAATCATCGACTTTGTACGGCACTTAGACACAATCTGGATTCATCGTGCTTACATGGACGAATATTTCAGCAAAAGTGTGGGGGGCAATGACACCCATGGCGACGGTGATGGTGACGATGATGACGATGACTATGAGGAAGAAGATGACGAGGGGGAAGAGACCATAGAAGTGGAGACAGCCAAGGAGAAGTCGGACCCAGCTTACCCCCGACCGATTCTGAGCATGGCTGTGCGGCCGACTCATCCTCGCCTTTCTGGCCACCACCTCACCAACACCTACAGCACAACTGACCTCATCAGCTCACTTACCCGTTTTTTGAAGCCTCTGGCTCGTGAAGCTGGCCTCAAGCCTGTTGTCCTCCTGTCTGATTCGTTCAACACATGGCACAAAGTCACCCTATGCCACAAGCCGGCCTCCTTTGCCCCCAATGAGCCTGCTCATCGTGATACGATCTGAATTTGACCACCTGGCACCGGTGAGAATGGTCACATGCTGCCTGGTCTTTTCGACACAGCCTTGTTCCTTCACCAACCGCAGGCGGTTGGACTTCATCATAAGTGTCGTTTACGCCTCCTACAAGGTCCTCTCGACCTTCTTCCAACTCCACCCCTTGCTTCCCACTCTCTGCTCGTACTTGACACTAATGCTAACTATCCATTTTTATTGAAGGCTATTGTGTTGGTCGTGTCTGTGCCATATTCACACTTCCTCCTCGCTTGCATTCGATCTATTGAGGCTACCTTGTTTACCTTGAGCTATTCACGCCTTTCAGCCGTTCTGTCTCCCCCGTGCATCACATGCATTCCATCTCCCACAACTTGCGTGAGGGTCAGCACCGTGGGCTGGTTGTCCCGGTGGAACGATTGGCGATGGCTTGCCATTTGGGGCCTGTTTTTTCTCATATTGATCCCAGTATTGAACTTCATTCTACCACCGATTCGCTCTCACTCTTCCACCATTTTGTTTTCAATCACTGCTATAACTCCTATTCGTATTTGTTTTTCCGCTACTGGCACCGTGTAAGCAGTGCATGACTGCATTATATAATTTTGTTCTTTGCACAACATAGTGCTTGTTCCTTGCCCGTTAGTTGACCACGATTGCACCTGGTGCTCCTTGGCCCCCTATTGAATGCGTACGCTGTCTGCTCACTCAACTTTCCATTCACTGCTGACTAATCGGCTTAGACAAGGAGATACGTGCCTCTACTGCCATGTCACCATGTCCGTGTCCACACCCCGACCTCCACCATGACCTTGCGCCCCTGCCCTGTTCGAACCCAGAGAGTGGCATTGTGGATGCTGGATCCATTCCTGGCATGGGCGTTGGTGCCATGCTCGAGCACAGAGGCTGGTTGGGGCATGGCTCTCAAACCATGCTGGCTAAGCGGTCTTTGTATGTTGTCCGCTTACCATGGTTTTTCACGGCTGATTGATCTTGTACTTCAAGGAGTTTGCTACAGGTCAGTGAAAAGGAAAG
>WSLN01000732.1:0-11251 GCA_019677355.1 Ceratobasidium sp. 370
GAGAATTTCCTGCATTTAATGAGCTACTACTCAAGTGATTCTGACAAGGTTTACTTTTAGTCCCCCCCCTTTTCAGAATTTGGCAAGTACAAGATGAGCTCGCGAAGGGCCGTACACTTGACGTATAAGGATGTGTAAGGGCTCATTCGAAAGCCAGGATTTTACTGCTAATTATGATATTTATTATACAACATTATGTCAGTATTTACATGAGCTATGCTCGCTGCTGCGAGAAAACCCGCAGGCTGCCGGAAAATGCAGGTTACCGGCGGTATACCGGCATTCCGGCAGCGGGTGCGGGTGCGGGTGCAGGAATGGTCGAAATGCGCCGGATTCCCGCTGCGGGTGCGGGAATCCGGCAAAATTCTCGCCCGACATGCTTGACAACTCCATATGGCAAAAGTCTTCAACAAACTAGACCTTAGATGGGGATACAACAATGTCCACATCAAGGAAGGAGATGAATGGAAAACAGCCTTCCGAACCAAGGACGGATTGTTCAAGTACGTTGTCATGCCTTTCGGCCTAAAAAACGCTCTGAGTATCTTCCAACACTTCATGAATGACTTACTGACTGAGTTTCGAGGGGTATTCATCATCATATATTTGGACGACATCTTGATCTTTTCACAGAACGATGAGGAGCATACCCAGCACGTACGACTCATCTTAGAAAGGCTCAGAAAAAACCATCTCTTTGTCCGACCCAAAAAGTGTCACTTCAGGGTCACCACTGTCAACTATGTCGGACTCATGATTACCCCTGGGGGAATCTCAATGGAACAAGGGAAGGTCAAGGATGTTCTCAAATGGCCGGAAACCAAAACGGTTAAACAAACCAAGGTGTTCTTAGGGTTCTGCAACTTGTACAGATGATTCATCCCCCATTTCAGCACGATTGCCAGGCCCCAACATGATTTAACCCAGAAAGGCAAATCTTGGAAATGGGGAGAAAAAGAACAAGAGGCTTTCCAAACGATCAAGGAAACAATTGCAAAGGAGCTGGTACTCGCACACCCAAATCCAGATCAACCCTATATACTGGAAACCGATGCCTTGGGGGTGGCCATGGGCGCTATTCTTAGCCAACGAAAGGAAGACGGCAAATTACACCCCCTCGCCTTCATGTCCAAAAGTTTCAACCCAGCTCAAAGGAATTATGACACCTACAACAAAGAACTCCTTGCAATTGTCAAAGCCCTGAAACACTGGCGACTTTACCTAGAAGACACAAAAAACCCCATCACGATCTACACCGATCACCACAACCTCCAATATTGGAAGGAGGCACGACCCATGGATCGAAAACATGCACAATGGTACCTAGAACTAGCATCCTTTAACTTTATCATCATCTACCGGCCAGGGAAGCAGTCACAAAAACCAGATGCCCTGTCGTGAAGATCAGACCACAAAGACGTACCCAACCCAAGACAAGTCATGATCAAAGAGGAACATTTTCATGGGTTCAGGGTAGATCTAGGCAAGACGACATCCCAGTGAAAATCCAAGAAGGACAAGTGGAGGACAAAGAGCTCAAACTAGTTCTGAGGAACACTCAGCAAAAGGACAAGCTCCCGCCCAGCATACAGAAGCAGTTTCGAAGATACGAATGGAAGGAGAACCTCCTGTGGTACGACAACACCATTGTGGTACCCAAGGACCCTGAGGTCAAGAAAGCCATACTCTGGGAATACCACAACTCCCCCATCGCAGGACACCAAGGATGTGAACAAACCCTTGAACTTATCAAACCATGATACTACTGGGCAGGGATGACCCAAGAAGTGCACACCTATGTGGATAGCTGCCATACCTGCATAGAGTCCAAACGAACGAATATGGTGAGCCCTCCAAAGAACATTGAGCTCCCAGAATGACCCTGGCAGCACATCAACTACGACTTTATTGTAAAATTACCCCTCTCTCAAGGCTTTGATAGCATCCTGGTCATGGTAGATCACTTCACCAAACAAGCACATTTCATACCCTGTAACGAATCCATCGACGCCGAAAAGCTGGCAGATGTCTTTATTAGGGAGGTCTTCAAGCATCATGGGGTACCCGAGGTTACTATCTCCGACAGGGGACCATCTTTCAACAGCCACTTCCTGAAGGCCCTTTATGAGCGATTGCAAATTGAGCCACGTCTCTCCACTGCCTATCACCCTCAGACGGATGGACTAGCGGAACGAACCAATCAATGGCTAGAGAATTATTTCCAGAGCATCTGTAACTTCGAACAGGATGACTGGGCCAAATGGTTACCAATAGCAGAGTTCTGCCACAACAACCATATAAATGCCTCTGCCAGACAAACAGCATTCGAAACCCTTTATGGACAGGATCCATCATGGGACATCAGTCACCACCAGAGCAATAGCCCACAGGCGAACAACATTGCAAATCATATGAAGGAAGTTTGGGACGAAGCCAGGGCGAAAATGGAACTATGGTCCAAAGAACAACCAGAACCACCTAGTCTAGAAGTAGGGGACCAGGTCTGGCTTAACACCAAGAACATTCGAACAAAGCGACCATCAAAGAAGCTCGATCGAAAGAACATGGGACCATTCCAAGTCACCAAGAAGATCTCCTCCCACGCCTAAGTACTAGAACTTCTGAAATCCATGCACATTCATAACGTCTTCCATATCGACCTTCTTACCCCCTTTAAGAAAGACCTGTTCCATCAGACACAACCCCAACCTCTGCCAATAGTGACGGAAGAAGGGGAAGAGGAGTACCGTGTGGAGGAAATCATGGACTGGCAGCAAACAAAGGAAGGGCTGTGGTACGAAATCAAGTGGGATGGCTATGACTCAAGCGAGAACACATGGGAACGGGCCAAAAAATTCGTGGACCTAGGAGAGGTCATGAGTTGTTTTCTCAAGAAGTACCCATCAGCACCTGTACCCAAGGGATATACAAAGGAGAGGGGAAGGGCCAGTAACGACAGCTCCCCAGCTACTACCACCCCACCCCATACTCCTCCCTGCTCATCATGGTCGCCTCCAAGCCTGCTGCTGTCGCCAAGTGCCTCGTTAAAGGGGGATCCAGCAACACCCGCACCACCCACATCGCTGAGGCCAAATGGTTCGAGGTCGCCACCCGACTCAAACGATGGGGGCCTGGGGTACTCGAGGTGGTCCCAAGGGGGGCCATTCTTGAGGTCCGACAAACAAGGGACGCCGCCCCCTGGGGAGGGGGGACCTACATCAGGGACCTACGAAGCATCACCAACTACTTCAAGGCCCAATGATATGCTCATGAACTCGACCCTGAGGCCAAACTTGAGTACATCCCCTGTCACGAGCGACGTGGATGCTACTGGGAAGGGAACACCCTCCACAACCCCAAGTGAGGCACCCTCCAGTGGGTGGGAGACGGACCCCGCCCTGATGACTCATGGCAGATGCAGAAGACCAAACTGTACATCACCAGGGGATGCATCGGCGACTCTGTCTATGGGATCATCACCAAGTCAAAGGGGCAGTACCCCCAGATCGAATGGAAGGCCGACGGGACCTGGTGGATCCGGTCTGACCTGGCCGAGGAGTGGGTCAAGGACACCGTCGCCAATTGGAAGGGGGCAGTCCCAGACCAATACCACAGGGCGATTGACAAGATCCTGACTGAGCAGATCTGGTCCCTCGTCGTCGAAGGGAAGCTGTCGAAGACTGAGCTCATGGAGCGCTTCGACCAACACACCTGGGACTGGCAGAAGGACGAGGAGGGTGAATGGGTCTTCACTGGATGAGCGAAAAGAGTTTGGGCTCCCTAGTGTAGAGGGTAACCAGTCATTGCTACCATGCGCCCCGGTTAAGGTAGCCTCCCAAAAGGGGAGATGTACTTAGACATCTTGGCTCACCCTTTTTTTCCTTTTTCTTTCTTTTTGTTTTTCTTTCTTCTTTCTTTTGCGGACTTTGTGCTTGTCCCCTCTCTTGGGACGATCACTTTTGGGGGGGGAATGTTGTGAGTTCGCTCCGCTCCTCCCAACTTTTTCTCGTGGCTCGTCTGCTCCACCTCTGGCCTTCAGCCACGCAGGCTTTCTCACTTCTCAGTTTCCGACTCAGTGTACATGCCATTCACGGCTGCGCTTTGTATGACTCACAGGTACACGTGTTCTGTGCCGACACTGCGCCCGCAGCCTCCACTGTGTGACTTGCCCTGTAGCTCGTAGTATAAATACAGTGGTGCACAAGCCTGGATTCTCCAGCTTGCTACACCTAGTCTTGCTCATCCATTTACTTGAGCTCCCTAGCGGGACTCGTCAGTCTGGCCATTACAGTCGACCACTTCGTAACATTGCTCCAATGAACTCCTTTGAACACCCTAAGCCTTATCGGCCTGGGCCTCCACTTCACTTTAACTTCGTCATCCTCACGTTGGCATTGCCTCATAGCCACGAGACCACGTCTTTCTGTAACATTTCCACCTTCACCACTTCGTCACTTTATCACTTCTCACTAGGTCATGACAATATATGAGTCAGAGAGAAAGGTGACTCATGGCCGTTGGTGTGGCGGCGTGAGTCAGTGAAGTCCGTGAAGAGAGCAGTGTGAGAAACGAGAGTAAGAAGCCTGGTCAGGCTTAAGTAAGGAGCAGGGTGGCATCCCAATGTTAGTAGATACTGCATTAGTCAAGGTCACATGACTAGGAGGGGGAGGGGGAGCGTTGGTAGGTAAGAATGCTGACCCTCATGATGTAATTGGTCAGGTGACCCAAGGTCGTGAGTTTGACTCCTGCAGGGAGAAGTCGTGATCAAGGTGGGGAGGCCACGACATTTTACTTCTATTTTACTTAATGGGTGAACGCGACACAAGGTCGAGTTCTTGTGGTACGCCAGGTGACATTTTGCTGTTGCCATCACTCTTATCCTCACTGCTACATACGCTGTTGGCGTGTCTCGAGCTAACACCACTATTGCATTCCACAATCCTACTCCACCCATCCACAGTAAGGGTTCTCGTTACCCTATCCAACCTCTTACAAAGTTGTAATTCACCTATCCCTATTGAGTGCTCAAGGGTTCGTCCTCGGCAGCTCTAGGTGTAAAGCGTAGACCTCTTGTTAATATTGGAACAAGTAGTGGGTTCCCTACCTACTTTCGTCGACAAGTAGGGAGCTTGCCAGTGGCCTTAGGTAGCTTGGCACTTTAGGTCGTATTCCTTTTCCAACAGTGTGGGATACACTGATTACTTGCTGATATATTAGTTGTAGCACACTAGGAAGTGCCCTTGTTCTAGCCCTGGTGTCATTCACCATTTTTATTATACAGATCATCCTCTGCGTCTACTGCTTCCTCACACTTGCCATTAACCCCACTTGTGTAGCCACTCTCCTTGGCGAAGTCGAATACTACACAAACTCCAATCCCTGACCAAACAGGAATTGATTAGTCTCCAAGAGGAGTTACATCTAGCAGACCAAAACATCTGAGAACTAGAGCATCTCTTGCAAGACACAATTCCACTATGAAATCCTGACCAAACCTTCCAGGGTGCTTGGGGAGCACTTACTGCAGACCCTATCTTGTGACCAGCTTCAGCAGCATTGCACGCCTCACATACCTCTCAAGCCTCCCCAATCTCACACTTTACACTACCTGACAATGAACCTGGTCCAGGACGCCATGTTCCGATCCAAGAGATCACGGCAGCAGACATTTGTGCCCTAATAAGGGCATATCATAATGAAACTATCTGCCGTCTAGACCAGATTGAAAAGGAACAACTCTACCAACGGAGTTTGATCCTCGAATTTGGAGATGCCATGAAAAAGAGTAACGAACACATGCATCGGTGAATAGAGGATGTAGGGGTGTATGCCCGAGCTATTCACAAGGATACCCAAATGTTGATCACAGATATGGGGAAAGTGAGGAGCATACTGAAAAACACACCACCTACTGTATCGAAAACCGTCCCTAGCATGTTGACCCTGCCTACTGCTCCCATCAAACCAACAGTAGCTACTGTCTCAGTAAAAACAGCGAAACCAGACAAATTTGATGGGACCAAAAAAGACAAAGCTATGGATTTTCAAGTGGCCAGTATGCAACACTTATGATTGACATACCCCGTTGCCACGGAAGATCAACAAGTTATGTTTATTGTATCCTATTTGGAAGGCACGGCTCATGACTGGCTTCACCCACATCTGGAAGAGGACGAAATCGAATCATCCATGGTCACCCAACTTTTCAATTATAACGCCGACACAACCACTTTCCATGATGTCACTACATGTGCACTAGAAATAGATGCACGTCTCAAGTCATTCAACACATGATTCTCTGTTAATGACTATGTTACATGATGGGTGTCAATGGATGTGCCGTTAAAGGGTGAATTCAACCCATACGTCGAGACAGTATGGGTCGAACTAAACCAATGGTCAAGTGGAATAATCAAAAAGAACCTGTGGCGGTCCCTTTCACATCATTGAAAAAGGACGCCAACCCCCAACGGACCTTCGTTCCCATACACCTGAATCCTGTGCTGCCAGTTGTTGTTAACCCACCTAAAGACAACAAAGGGCCAGCGCCAATGGACTTGGACGCATCAGGAAAGAACAAAGGTGTCTTCACCTGCTTCAACTGTGGGGGAAGGGGCCACTCTGCGCAAGATTGTCCATTGAAAGGGTTGTCAGGATATGAGGCGAAGGTGGAGGAGGTAGAATCGGAAGAGGAGGAGGAAAATCTGGATTTAAAAGGCGACACCTGAATCGCTCTTGGGGGGTGGTTTTGGGTGAATTATTAAAAGCTACGGAAACATGTAACCCACCTATGCTTCAAAGTATGGAATGTATGTCTATATCAAATGAATCCCAACTGCATCTATATTTTTGAGTGAATCCGTTAGCATCTACCCCTGAAACCACATCAACATATATAGCAAAACCTTTCCATGGATGGGCCATGTTAGACTCTGGGGCCAACTCTGTTTTTATTCATCGAAATCTCATCAAGAATTACCGCATTCCCATTCACAAGTTAAAAAAACCAAGTAAACTCAAAGTAATTGATGGGAGAGAAATATCGTCTGGGATGGTCAACCTGTATTGTTCCATGGAGGTGGAGATTTTCAGGCACAAGGAGGTTTCAGACGCCTTCATAGTGGACGTAGGGAATCATGATATTGTTCTAGGAATGTCGTGGTTACACCGACATGACCCACTTATCAGCTGGGCAAACAAGACGTTAGCATTCACATCCCCTTACTGCGCTGAGAACTGCTTGGATCGCCCTATACACCTTCAATTTAATGAAAGTCCAGATGGGGAAATCGCTGTTACCACTGTCCTTCCAGAGGAGTTGATCGAATTCAAGGACGTTTTCGCAGAAGAGGAAACCATGCCTCTACCACCGCATTGGCCCTACGATATTGCAATCAATCTCAAACCGGATGCACGACTGAGACATGGTCCAATCTACAGTGTAGGTGTTGTGAGTTCGCTTCACTCACCCCCATCTTTTCTCGTGGCTTGTCTGCTTCGCCTCGGTCGTCGACTTGGTGTACGCGCCATTCATGGCTGCGCTTTGTATGACTCACGGGCATGCGCATTCTGTGCTGATGCTGTGCCCGCAGTCTCCGCTGTATGACTCGATACATAGTTAGAGGTATATATACAGTGGTGCGCAAGCCTGGACTCTCCAGCTTGCTACACCTTGGCTTGCTCATCTACTTAGTGAGCTCCCTAGCAAGACTCATCAGCCTGGCCGTCACAGTCGACCACTTCGCCCTTTTACTACAATGTACCCCTTTGAACACTCTTAGTACTATTGGCCTTAGCCTTCACATAGCCTTAACATCCTCATCTTCACGCTGATATCGTCCCACCGCCACAAGACCATATCTCATTTCGCCACATCCACCTTCGCGACTTCGTCACTTAGTTACACCTCGCTAGGTCGTGACAGTAGGGGTCAAGGAAGATGCGGAAATGAAGGCAACGTTGGAGCAACAACTTGAGAATGGACTTATACGACCCTCCAAATTGCCCATGGCTTCACTGGTCATCTTTGTCAAAAAAAAAACAGGAAGCTGAGGATGGTTATCAATTATAGGCAGTTAAACAAAATGACTGTCAAAAATGTATACCTGTTGCCGAAAACAAGTGACCTCATCGAAAAACTATGGGGAGCCAAAATATTCACGAAGTTGGACCTCAAATGGGGTTATAATTTATAGTTCACATAAAAGAAGGCGACAAATGGAAAACAGCTTTTAAAACGAAGTATGGATTATTTGAATACCCTGTAATGCCTTTTGGCCTTACCAACGCCCCTGCTACCTTCCAGCACTTCATGAATGACATTTTACGTGATCTACTGGACGTTTTTGTTGTAGCCTATCTCGATGACATCCTCATCTTCTCGAAAAACAAGGAGGATCATAAGAAGCACGTAGCTGAAGTGTTAGGTGGACTGCGAGAACACAAGCTGTACTGCAATCTCAAAAAGAGCTTCTTTGACGTTGAGGAAATCGATTACCTGGGACTGATCATGTCCCCTGATGGCATCAGAGTAGACCAGGAGAAGGTGTCTAAAGCGGTCAATTGGAAATGACCAAGTAGTGTAACCCAGGTACAGGAATTCTTGGGTTTCGTCAACTTCTATTGCCAATTTGTATCTGAATATTCAGCAAAAGCCAGTGCCTTGTTCAAACTCCTACAAAAAGGAACTCCCTCGACATGGGAGGAGCCCCAGGAAACTGCGTTCCAGTCCCTAAAAGCTGCATTGGTACCTGCACCCCTGCTCATTCAACCTGATCCTGCCAAACAATTCTACGTCAAGTGTGATGCTTCTGATTATGCCACAGGTGCGGTACTGTCCCAGAAGAGCGACGATGGCAAGTTGCACCCAGTTGCATACCTATCCAAATCCCTGACACCTGCAGAGCGAAACTATGATATATACAAAAAGGAGCTCCTCGTGGTTATTAAGGTGTTTAAGGAGTGGTGACACCTGCTGGAAGGGACGGAACCACCAGTCCAGGTCTTGTCGGACCACAAGAATCTGGAGACCTTCAAGACATCGAAGCAGTTGAATGGGTGGCAAGCACAGTGGGCAGGATTCTTGGCAGATTACAACTTCCAGATTTTGTATCACCCTGGGAGCCAGAATCAACAAGTGGATATCTTGTCGAGAAAGGAGGAACTGCGGCCTGAAGGGGGGGGGTGAAGCTTGTGCTTTGCTCAGCCCTGACCTCTTTTTAGCAACTATTACACTGGATTCGAGTATTGATCAGGACATAAAAGATGCATTACTGGAGGATGAATGCCTGAATAAGGTTATACAATCCCTGAGGGACAATGAAAAAGTCCACAATTGGGAATGGTCAGACAGTCTATTGGTTTTTAAAGGGAAGATCTTTGTACCACAGGATAACAAACTATGGAGAAAGATATTGGAATCCAGACATGACAGCCCTGCCGCAGACCATCCAGGCCAGTTCAGGACCTTGGAATTGGTCAGTTGCAAATACTATTGGCCATCTATGAAAAGAACTGTCAATTCCTACATATCCCATTGTGAATCATGCATATGAAACAAACATAGCAATCGAGTACCCCCCAGACTACTGAATCCTATCGAACTGCCCAACAAACCATGGGAGGAGATCACATATGACTTAATCATAGGACTACCAGAGTCGGATGGGTTGAGTGCCATGTTTACAGTAGTCGACAGGTTGATGAAAATGGTACATTTCATACCAACCTATTCCATGGCTACAGCAGTAGATGTTGCAAACCTCTTTGTAAACTATGTCTGGAAATTACATGGACTCCCATCCAAAACAATATCGGACAGAGGCCCCAATTTCAATTCCAAATTCCTGAAACAATTGTACTCCCGTTTAGACATTGAACCCAAGTTCTCCACTGCATACCATCCGCAGACCGATGGACAATCTGAATGCGCCAACCAAGTTGTTGAAGGGTATATTAGACACTACACTTCCCACTGACAGGACAACTGGGTCTCACTACTCCCGCTTGCCAAGTTCGCCTATAACAATGGGAAACAAGTGTCCACAGGACAAACACCTTTCTTCGCATGCTATGGTTTCCACCCCAGCTTCATGGTAGGGCATAATTCAATTGAAGATGTACCAGTGGCAGATGAACGAGCAGATTGGCTCAAGGAGAATTACGACAAACTCAGGGCGGCCCTGACACTGTCTAACAAGCAGATCAAGGAATCTTATGATTGCAAACATAGGGCGCCTGAAGTCATTGGGAAAGGAGATCGTGTCTGGCTCAATGCCCGTAACATCACGACAGACCAGCCTTCAAAGAAGTTATCTGCCAAACACTTAGGTCCATTCAAAGTCCTCCAGAAAATCAGAACCCATGCTGTAAGATTGAAGTTGCCACATACCATGAAGATTCACCCTGTTTTCCACATATCCCTGGTATCCAAGAAAACAGATGACCCCTTTCATTGGGAACCTATACCCTTACCTCCTATACTCACACCTGGAGGAGAAGAGGAATACGAAGTCAAAAATATCCTCGACTCTGGTCAACATAGAGGGAAGGTCCACTGAAACATAATAGTACCCGAAATCCCAAGTATTTGACCCAAACTTCACTGGATTTGACCCAAACTTCACTGGATTTGACCCAAAGTTTGGTGTATTTGGCCCAAGGCATGGGGTATTTGGCCTGAGGTATGTGGTATTTAACCCAAGATACTCTATATTTGACCCTGGGGCAGCAGTATTTGACCCTGGGGTAGTGGTATTTGACCCTGGGGCAGTGGTATTTGACCCTGGGGCACTTGTATTTCACCTATGGGGATGAAACATTTGTGGAACATGATATTTGCCCTAGGAGACATGCAATTGGCCCATTGGAATGGAATATTAGACCTGTGGACCTGGTATTCCCCCCCCAAGGATATTGTGTTTGACCTAGCTCAGGGACAATGTGATTATATTCAACAATCTGTATGAGAACTAAATCCTCTCTGGGACCCATATGCCCCAAAAGTTGGGGTGAATTAGCAAAATCTTACTATGTCATGTCTTTGCGACCCATTTTTGCAATTTTGGGTTGCCCAAAAGTTCCCTAAGTTTCAACCCAAAGCACTTCACACCCATTTTTGTCGCGATCTACTCTATCTAGTCTTGTGGTTGTCTCTTAAGCGGTGGCTCTCTGTCGTGCTGGTCTGTCTGGTCGTCGTTGGTGACGTTCTGTGCGTTGTATTCTAGTGGCTACGTAGTACACTGTGGTGGTG
>WSLN01000733.1:0-11249 GCA_019677355.1 Ceratobasidium sp. 370
ACGTGACTGGTGCCCATGAGTGCTCTTGAGCATCAGTCGTGAGCTCACCTGCGCTCGTGAGCACCAGTCGTAACCTCGTGATCACAGTGTATGTGGTTATGAGCATGATATACATGCCCGTGAGCACTCAGGAAAAAAAGTGGGGGATAATAACATGAAATTACATGTTATAAAGCCATTACTCTTTTACCCTTTCCCCCCTGTTATAATGCCTGTAATTTATCCCTCATTACTCATAATTTACTCCATTACACAAAATTTCACTGAGTAATTGCAGGTAATTGGTGTAATTACACCAATACCCAACCCCCTGTTATATTACACCCTGGGTTTTTGCAGAGCAGGGCTTGGGAGTACAGAATATCTCTTAAGCACCCTGTATTGGGATTGTGGGTTTACACACCAATCAAGCATCATTCAACTTCACACCTTAATTCAAGTTTGCTATGGATTAAAACAGAACAAGCACGAAATCGGAATGAACCAAACATGTGTGCAGGGTAGAATGTGAACGGACACGTCATAGAGACACAAAAAGTAGCAGTCAAATGGACATAGAGATCACGACTGCTAGGCGCATGACAGTGGACTGGCGGCACTGCGCAGGAGCAGAATGAAAACAACAGAGACCAAGGTAATACCGATCATACCAGTGCAAGCAAGCAATCATTCGGTAAGCAAGCCCGAGAGCAAGACCACAACAAAATGATCAGGCTTATACAGACATGGAAACGCCAAGTAGTAAGGTCATGATGTTAAAGTTGGAATGGGGTGATGGTAAGTGGAGGGTGCACGAAAAAAATGATAGAACAAACAGGGAGATAGGAATATGTAGACAATTGAACATCAATCGCAGATGAGTTAAGTATGGATCCACACATGAGTACAGCACACACCAATTCATTTCAGCTATTTATTCCACTCCCATCTACTGTTAATGGGCGCGACTTTTTTCCCCTTCGCTTTGGCGGTGTAACGACTGTTTGGGTGGGTACTAGGTGCCTCGTCCGAGTCTGACTGTGTATTGTTGAAATATCTCGGAGCTGGTTTAGTTGTGGGATCATCGTCATCGAAGACCAGGGTATCTGGGTGGACTTTGCTTCGTAGTGTAATGGGCTGATAAATGGGCTCATCAACAGGGACAGCACCAGAGTATTCACTGGGTATAGTTAGCGATAATTCAATATATAAATATGAAACTAACTTACAATCCAAAGGCAAACCAATGGTCTTGCAAGCGGCCGATATGACCTCTCGCAGCCGCATGTGCCTCCTTCAGGCCTCGAAGGTGCGCCACGTACTTGTTCAGCATGTTGCTGGTGCTGAGATCCTGCGATACCCACTGGCCAGTCTCCCATTCCTCGATACAAAACTGCATCTACAGAAAGGTCAGTACAAGATTAATTCGGATGTAGGTAAATACCGACATTCGCTGGAATAAATGCGACCGTCGTCAGAGGCATGGGCTCGAAGTAGTCACGGTAGGTAACGCCAACCGAGTATGGCCCACCAAAGAGTGCAGCCGCAATCGCCTTGGTCAACAAGCTGCTCTTGTAATGGCCATATGTTGGGTCAAATTCCTGAAAAGCAACCCATTAGGTGTTTGATACATGTAAGAGAATTAATAATGCATACCGTGCAATGGAATGCGTTCGGGTGGATAGCAGAGAAGATCTTGAGGTTGCAGTTGATGATCTCGGGGCTTGAATCCCATTTCAGGAACTCAAAGCCATGCTCCACCATCGGTCGTATAGCTAGCTTGATCTGTCCACGTGACGTAGCAAGACTATTAACCATCTATAGGACATTTCAGTACACAAATTAATGGTTAAAAGGTTAATATAAAACTCAACTTGACTTACCACCTGCAGTACTTCCTCCGATGGCAGCTGGATTGGTACCTCAGGCAACTCCTGGCGCCAGGTCTCAATAAAGAGCATCTTCGCCACCTTCATAAGCCATGCGCAGGTTTGGTAAGGGCCTTCAATGAGCGTGGTCGCAAGCAGGTGCATCTTTGCTGTAGTTAGAATCTGTTTCTCGTATCCATGTATGTCTTGCGAGCTTGGCTTCCGTTTGCGACGGCGGGACTACCCATGAATATCAATGAAAATACATACAACATAAATAATAATAATAACTTACCGGCTCTTTCCCAGCTGCCTCAGCTGCCCTAGCTGCTCGCTCCTCCTCGTCATCCGGCAGCAGGTCGGCTTCAAGGTTGCTGTGTGATTCAGAGGATGTTGACCCCACTGGCTGTCCACCTGATGCAGCTGCAACTAGCTTGCAGTAGATTCCACCCACAATCGAGAGGAGCTTTGCCGTTTTCTTGCTGAGCTTGCCAGGGATACAGAGACCTCGACGTGCACGCTTGGGTTTCGTTTCAAGCTTCAGCATGCAGTCAGCAGCCTTGGCCCGCGCTCTCATCTCCCGCTCGCGTTCGGTAGGGTTGGCCTGGGAGTTTGCATGAATGTGGGGCATACCGGAGTGGGAAGTGGCCATACTGAAGGGCGTGGTGGCCCTGGGATCGTGGGAACCAGCACGGGTGGCAGTGAAGGTGGATGGGGGAGCAGGCGGACGTTGAGGAGGGTGAGGATTAGCCAATTGCTGAGAATAGGTGCGAGAGTTGGCTTGGCTTGGAGCATGGGGCGCCTGGCTGGGAGGGGTCGTGGCTGATGGGTAGCATAGAGGGTTCTGGTGCAAAGGCTGGGAGGCAGAGTAATGAGAGGGAAGGTTGGATAAGCCAGACGTGTTTGGGTTGATCAGGGGGTGCTCGTGAGAGTCGGGGTGGGAGGGTTGAATGGCTGGGATGTCATCATCAGATTCGGGGATTGTGTCAGTATTGCTCTCAGATTCAGTGTCAGTGTTGGTTTCGGATTCAGTGTCGGTGTCGGGTTCAGCAATATCATTTATTTCTTCAATGGTGACTTTAGGGCGCTTTGATGGTGGGCTCGTGGGAGGAGAGGAGGGGCACTTAGCTGATCGGGAGGGCCCTGTCAATCATGTCAAGTTAGTTAAGGTATTGATGACATTGATCAACGTACCTTTGGTCATCAACTGATCGGCATGGTAAACACCACCTACGCCGATCGGGTTTTCAGAGATGACAATGGTCTGAGTGGGCTTCGAGTTAGTAATTATTTGTGTAAATACTAACTACATAAAATAAGTACATACCGGAGCTTGCTGTTTCGGAGATGCCGCGGATGGCGAATGGTCCTCGAGGTAGGCTTGGAGGAGTGCCTTGATGTCTTGCGTGGAGAGTTGCGAGGCGTCGTAGGTGATGTACTGGCTGAGATGGGCAGCAAGGGCAGTTGGGTTGAGGCTCTCGATATAATCTGAATGCTGGGCGTGGTGTCCCTCAACAAGATGACGATACTCGGGCTCCTGGTTCAGGGTGGCTGGGGTGGGAGTCAGGCCCCAATGAGCTGTGTGTGTGCGTGTGTGTGTGCATGTGCATGTGCGTGTGCGTGTGCATGTGCATGTGCGTGTGCGTGTGCGTGTGCGTGTGCATCCATCCGCGGCCTTGCTTGTTCTTGCTCCCGCGCTCGTAGCATTATCAGCACCCATTGTTGCACCTCCAGTGATGCCCTTGCCAGCACTGCCTGCGCATGCGCCTCCGCCTGACGTTGTCGCATGATCTGAATCCCAACCAGGCCGTGGTGCTGGAGTAACACTTGGCAGCCCTGACACACCTAGATAAATAGTTAGATATGTGTCAAATGAGTTAATGGGGGGAATACTTGAAGCTCCTGAACCCACTGTTCAAGCCGATTGACGTCCATTGGTATCATCCTCACTTGCAAGGCTGGATTTTGAGCCACCCACAAAATCTGCACGTCTGAGTGTGTTACCCTTGAGGACCGTCCCAGGGTTAAATTGCGACCCCTTTATCTTCCTAACTGTGGGCAACATATTAGCCATTGGGTTTTGGAATATGAGCGGGCTTACAGAAGTTGGCGCCATGCTCAGTAAGAGTTCACGGTCAATTTGAGGTGCGTCGAGAAGTGGCCGAGTAACGGGTAAACACAATTTTGTTCATGCCCTTCGCAGGGGGTGGCGGAGTATTGAAAGCGGCTTTGCCCGGCTCAGTACCCTAAACAAAAGAAGTGGGTCAAAAATTGTAACAGGGGGAAAAAACGATAAAAAAATCATGATTTACCAACAACGTCGTAGTCGGTAGAGGAGGGGTGTCAAGAACAGAAGTGAGCTGGATTGAGCCGTTCGAGGAGGAGCAGGAAATATTTCGAAGGAGGTCGCCAAGCTTGTGTTTCGACATGCAGGGGATGGGGATGCACCATGGGCAACAGGGGTTCATGTATGTGACAAGGACTTTACATGCGCATGTGAGGTCTCCGTCTGGGTTCAGCTGTGGGCAAGTCCGTCATGTGTCCTCGATAGGCCAAGCGCATCTGCTGGCTCGGATAACGCTGCGAAACTAAGTCAGATGCAGGTGTGCCCCCATTTTGGCAAGACGGAGGACGAATCCTCGATTGGTACTAATGCTCATGGCAGCGACTCACCAGCCATTCGGTTTGGGTCCATCTCGCCTGTTGTGGTGCGACGAACCAACCTCTGGGTCCTTGGGTTGGGGCGTATGAGGCCGGGCAGTTGCTGGCTACGTCGGGGCTGTTAACGAGAGAGGAGGATTTTAAATGCAAAAACAATGGGACTCACCCAAACAAAAATTAAGCATAATGTCAGCAGGCAAGTAGGCAGGCCCAGCAGTGGCAGAGAATATGAATGTAGAATGTGATTAGCTGAAACTTATAAACAAAAAAGGGCTATATGCATCCAGAGAAATAGTGTTCCCCAAATTATTGATGAAATTCCCCGAAAACAGACCATTCTCACTCCCTATGGGCACTGTGTTATTGTGGTCAACCGATACTGGAATAATGTATATACACTTACCTCTCGTGCAAGATCCCTGAGTGAATGGCAGAGAGTGATGGGGCGGACCGTGTAGCATCAGTGTGCGACTTTGACACAGCTAAGGATACGCGTGGCGCCTGGAAAGTTCAGTTATCAATCACATGAATGACTATGCTAAACTTAGCACTCACAGTTCAGCGATGCGGGCATAATGGGGCAGTGTCGGCACCTGCTGCAAATGATGGTGAGGGCCAGGCGCTGCTGATCAGCTCCAACAGAGATATCAATCTGCCCCTTGGTGATTGGTTCCCGAGCATAAACTGAGCGGACTCACCTGGCCGAAGTACTCAATACTCGGTGTAGCCAGTGTGGCCGGGCTCCACAAAGAAACATGTGCAGTGATGGCCAGAGGGATTTGGCCAAGTGGATGAATCTAAAACAGGCATGGGCAGCTGTAATATAAGAGCGATCATTAATATCAAGAAGCTTGATGTGCTTGAAACAATTCCGAGTCGCATCAACTTAGCTAAAATCCCAATTCACCCACATGCAAGCTGATCAAGACCGAGGAAAGCGCATTCGTCAGTACATGGGCCATAGTATTCACCCTCTGCCCACATTGTCGCTATCGCAAAGGCAACTGTGTCAGTGGTAGAGCAAGATTAAGATCATGAGTGGTCCGGAACATACTGAAGCCCAAAGTTGGGGGTGCAGAGACACCTGCTCGCAGATGTACACATCCCTCGTCTGAACACAGTCATGCCTCGCATATCTTCAGTGCTGCGACGTATACTACGAGAGCCAAGAAATCTAATTAGTGCTGGACCATACGCTTGAAACCCCACCTATGCATATCGGATTCCTTTCCCATGCCCCTACTGCGCACGTACCCTGGGTTCAGAGCGCAGCCACACACAACATATCAACCAAACGCCAGGCTGTCCTAAGGCGGAGGCGCTAATGATACCCCAACGGCCATTCCTATCGGCAAGCGAGATGGGGGGAGTGGGGTTGGAGGTGGACTCAGAGATGGAGCCGGAGTCGGAGCCAGCTGGGGTACACACTGGTGGAAAGGTGACCCCAAGGCGACAGACGCCTGACCCTAGGTTGGGGAGCACGGTGGAGGGTAGATCCGAAGTCGCCGAGATACTGGTCGAATGCGAGGAGCAGCTTCCTGTTGCTCATGAGTTCCTAGTTGGTGCTGGAGGTGGTGCACGACAGCTGGTGTTCGACAAGAAGGAGGGTGTGTTCATGGAGCACTTTCCCAACTCCCACGCTGGCATGCCCATCAGCGACAAGGTTGCCTATATGTCTGACATCAGTGACTATATGGCTGCAGCAGGCAATCTGGGTGACCCTACCCATTTTGCAACAGCCGAACTACTCCTGACTACTGGGCTTACAGCTGCTGGTCACACTACACACCTGCAGAGCCACATGGTAAGTACAAACATTTACGTCACACTAAGGAGATGCTCACTGATAACAATAGTATGTTGGACGAACTCCCTGGAAATCGGACAAGATGCTCATGAACGATCTTGACAAATTGCCACACAGTCCTGGCTGGTGGATCTACGAGATGAAGGTTGATGTACTGCAACAAGGTCCACAGAACTCGTACCTATTTACTCGTTACATTATCAAGGTGGTGTGCGACATAATGGCCGACCCATCATTTGAAGACAATATGCATTTTGCAGCCGAGTGGCACTGGGAAGACGAGGCTTGCACCAATCGCGTATATGGGGATTTGTGGACTACGGACTGGTGGTGGAGGATGCAGGTGAGTCGTTGTGCGAATTCGAGGCTTCAATGGGTACTTACGGGTTGTATAGCTTCGTATCCCTGACAAGTCTGCAACAATTGTACCGTTGATTATTTCGTCTGACCGAACAACCCTGTCGATAATGGCTGGAGGCCAAGAGGCGTACCCGGTCTACATCACAGTCGCGAACATCAAAAAATCAGTCTGATGGGAGACGAAGCGAAATGCTACCACGCTGCTTGCGTACTTACCGGTTGATGAATTCGATAATGCCCCAAGCGCACAAGAGAAGGCGTGCTTAAAACATACTCTGATGCACCGAGTGATGGAGAAAGTCACGGAACCATTGTGCACGGCATCGAAGGAGGGTGTCGAAATGCTCTGTGCCGACAGCCGATTTAGGCGGGGATATCTGATTGTAGCAGGTGCGATGTTGGATTGGAAGGAGCAGTGCGTGCACGCCTGTGTCCTAGAGTCTAGGTGTACCAAGTGCGGGAAGGAAGGGAAGGGGAGAGGAGATAACATGCTGGCACCCCCATGATCAAGTCGCGAGACGCTCGAGGCGTTGTCAAGGCACTTCAACGGCGGTAGCCGACGCGAGCTCAACAAGTTAGGTCTGAAACCCTGGTGGCCATGGTGGGCAAACCTACCATACATCGATTTCCATGCGAGCCTCATGCCGGACCTACTGCATCAATTACACCAAGGGATGATAAAAAAACACCTTATGGGTTGGTTGGAGTTCACGATCAGCAAACACAAGCTTGATGCGTGCTTCATCACGATGCCACAAGTGGGAGGGATGCGGCACTTTAGGGAAGGGATTAGCAAGCTCACAAGGCAGTGGACTGGGCGGGAGAGTAGGGAAGTGGCTTGCCAGATCTTACCTATTGTGGCTGGGCAGCCTGCGTCGCTCATCAACCCAAACCTAGTGCGAATAATTCGAGCGCTCCTGGAGTTCACTTACCGTGCGCATGCCTCCCGGATGACTGACAAGGATCTGGATCGGCTGCAGGCAGCACTGGACGAATTCCATCAATACAAACACGTCCTTGTTGGGGAGAATAACTTGTACAAAGACGACTCACGATTCGACCTTATTGCCAAATTGCATCAGCTACATCACTACCTTGGGTCCACACACGAAATGGGCACGCCGGGTGGATTCAGCACGGAAGGACCCGAACATATGCATATCAAGAGCGCAAAGGTTCCATGGCGAGTGTCCAACAAAGTCCAACCTACACAACAGATGGTCAAGTTTGTTCAGCGATACAAGGCGTTACAGATTCATAGGGCTTACGTGGATCGTTTCCCAGGCATTGCTGGCAGTGGAAGGGGGCCGCGGAAGAGTCAGGTCGTCTATGAAGAGGAGGTTGAAGGCCCAGCACCAGGGGAACACGTCGGAAGGTCAGCCATAATTAGTGGCAAGGGTGGAGGCGAAGGCGAAGGTGAGGGTGTTGAAGTAGAGGGCCGCCTAGAGGGAGAGGACGAGGCTGCCGAGGGTGAGAAGGTGCCGTTGGAGGGCAGCAGGTCGGATGCAAACGAACACGTGGTATACCCAAATCCCACGTTGTCGATCGCCCTCTGGCCCGCCGTGCGACTCAGGGGCCTGGATATTATTGCCAAATATGGTGCCACCGACCTGATCCATGCCCTGCACATGTTCCTCAAGAACCACCCGGCACAGCGGAAACACCCCACCACCTTCCTCCCGACCACCCACCATAAATACAAGGTCTGGCATCGACTTTACCTTCACCACGAACCGCTTTCCTTCAACCCGGAGAACGTTAAGCGCAATGTAATTTGTGCTCAACCCCAAGGTCCGGTACTCGGTTGTGCTTTCAATGTCGCACTCCTCCTCTATTGCAAGAACGAACCTGGCCTACATCGTGAGTACACCCACTTGCTTTGAAGTTATATAGCTTAGAACAATAAATCACACAGGGTACCGCGCTGGGCACGTTCGCACCATTTTTTCCCTTCCCGGTGACTTTCACCACCTCTGCCCCCACCCACTCGTTTACATTGAACTTTTCACACCATTTTCTGCATCCTTTTCCCTGTTCCACGCCATGAATACCACTTCTCGCGCCTCAACCCCCGAAGGGAAACGGTGCACTGCTGTGGTCTCGATTCACGATGTTGTTGCAGCCTGCCACCTTGCTCCCCAGTTTAGCAGGCTCAGCGACGACGTCCCTCTCAGATCTCGCCACGACCTTCTCTCCGAGTCCCAACATTTTTTTTCAACCATTTTTATAACCATTTTATCTTCCAACTGGTTGAACACTGGTGTTCTTCCATCCCATCCCTCACTCAGCCAAACCAACGAAACTGGTGAGTCTGCCACTCCGCCCTTGTGCTCAGCCTTTTATTTTCTTGAGTCGCGGCTGACATGTGGACTCTAGCCACCGGCCTCTGCGCTCGCAAGTCCACCCTGCAGGAGGACTGGCAACTCGCCAGGGAATATGACCCAGGTGCGTCTGGGCGCTGGCGTGTACCCACACCCTCCACTTCACATCCTCTAGCTGACCCGACCTCACCTTACCATTCATGCCATTTCGCAACCCAAACTCCAAGCTGGCTGGCTCGAATTTACCGTATGTCCATACCACCCGCACTGCCTATCCTCTAGCTGACCCGACCTTACTGTCTCTGGCACCGTCTCCGATACCGTTCCCAGCATTTTTCAACCTGAACTCCAAGCCAGCCAGCCCAAACTTGCCAGTATGTCCACCCCCTCTACTGCTTGCCCTCTAGCTGACTTGGCCTTACTGCCTCTGGCGCTGTCCCCAATACCATTCCCACCGTTTTACAATCTGGCCCAGATTTACTGGTATGTCCACACCCCAACTACTTACTCTCCAGCTGACTTGACCTTACTGTCTTTGGCACCGTCCCTGATACCATTCCTGCCGTTCCATGACCTGAACTCCAAGCTGGCTGGCCCAGACTTGCCAGTATGCCCGCCCTCTACCACTTGCCCTCTAGCTGACTTGCCCTTGTCGTCTCTGACACCATCCCCAATACCATTCCTGTTATTTCGCAACCTGGCCAGTATTTACCAGTATGTCCGTGCCTGCTACCACTTACCCCCCAGCTGACCCGACCTTACTGCCCCTGGTACCATCCCCGACACCATTTGCACTGCTTCACAACCTGGACTCCAATCCCCGAACTCCACCACACCCCTGACCGATCTGGCTCCTGCCCGTACCCACCAAACCCCCTCCCTACTCCGATCCTGCGCGACCCAATCCACCACACAGCATTAGTGACTGGTACGTTGCTTGCAAGTTTATACGATTGATGTTATTGCTAATACTGTTTTCCCACAATTCGTAGCCTCTCTTTATTCATCGTACAGCTGCTGGGAGTCTGTATATGTGTTGCCAACTTGTCCCATCCATTCCCATACTATCCCTTCACGCGATGCTTTTTTTGCCGTTTCCTTTAACTCAATAGTGTTTGTAACTTCATGTTACCTTGCACCATATCAGGCTGGCATATTCAACAGTAGTTCAATACATGCGTATACACATTGATTTTTATGAGATTATGAGTTCTCACGACCATTCGCACAGAGCTCGTGAGGGTCACAAAATCGCTCGCGGTGGCTCAGGAGTGGCTCGCTTGAGCTTGTAGGCAGATCAAGCAAGCTCCAGAGAATGTGCCGGATTCATGAGTGCTCATGAGCACCATACCATGTGATCACAACTGCTACATTATGATAGAGTGCAGTCGTGAGCAAAGTGGCGCTCATGAGACAACCACCATTTTGGTGACGTGTAATGTACATTATTTGTTCAATCTAATCCACTGAAACCATCTATTGTATCACGCACAAATGAATACAGGATGTCCTCCTCAACCCGTTGCAGTACATGCATGTATTCATCTTCCCCGCCTAGGCCAATATGGTCGTGCAGATCTAAGGGAACCTCTTGATGGATCGCACTGGGCCCAGCAACAATCTGGCCGTCGAACACCGGCTCAGGTGGGTTGAGTTTCGCACGGAGAGCAGCGTGTCTGGCCAATTCCCTTGCCTGGTGTGTATCATATTAGTCAGTGCCCTCGAACACTATTCCATTCCACTCACATATATCTCCTTCTCTAGCTGCTTAAGCCTTATGTTCTGTTGGCACTGCTCCCACATGTCTTTACAGATAGCCTGGCCGTTGTGTTTTGGGCAGTTCATCTGCAAACCTCACTGGGCTCCAGAAAGGCTCCTGGAGCCTTGGGAGCCTCAGGAGCCTTCTACCTTATGGGGGGAGCGGCTCCTGGGAGGCTCTGGAGTAGCTCAGGGTCACTTGGGATGAAGAGTAAACAAATGTGCATACATGCCATATTGATTTTATGCATATATGCATATTTTTGCCTGTCTTGTAACCCAACTACATTCTAACCGAAGATGTACTAAATTTAGCATGAGCTATACAGTCCAAAGTTGGAAATAAACCATTTCTTGCATATATGTTGCAGAAAGTGTCGTGTCTGGGCGAGTATTCTGCATTTTTCTCAACCAGTTTTAAAGCAATCTCAGTTCTGATTCCAGATTTGGAATCTAGAGAGGGAGCTGCACATGCCTGCCAAATTTAGGGAATTT
>WSLN01000734.1:0-11245 GCA_019677355.1 Ceratobasidium sp. 370
GAAGGAGACGCGCATTGCCGCAAAGGGCCGCATGGAGCGGCTGCAAGAGAAATGGTTCCAGTTCGGATAGTGAGTGTGCTTACTCTTGCACCCAATCCCTACTAACGCCCCACCAGTCAATACTCGGGTGCTGTCCCAATCTTTGAACCTTACTACCAGCCTATCACCCTCCGAACAGATGTGCGCCCAGACACACCAGAGCCGGAATCAGAGCAGGAGCCTGAGGTAATCGGTGGTCGGTACACTGCGCGGGCCAAGGGAAAGGGCCATGCTCGAGGTTAATTAAAGTTGAACTTTCAATTAACTGTATTGAATCGGCACATAACCCTTCGCACCGACCCCATTAACTCGTCCATAAACACTTTACGCTCTGCTCGCTTTTTTGTTTTCTTCTGCACCTCGCCTCGTTTCTTGCCCACCACTCCTAAATCCCTATGTTTGTATCGTCTCTCACCCGTTCATATATTTGTTTGCTCCGTCTGTACCACTTTGTGTCTTGTCCATTCCTCCCGGGTCGTCGCCGTCTTGCTCTGCCTTTATCCCTTCGTGTCCATGGTTTGCTTCGCCTCGCCCCTCTGCTTCCGTTCTCCGGCTCATTTCGCTCACCTTCTTTGTTCGTGATGCTGCTCGTGCAGCGTTTTCTTGGTTCCTACTCACTGGTTTATGCTTTCCCGTGAGCGCTGGTGGTTTACCGTCGTGCGCGCTGGTTGTTTCCCACGAGCTTGTATTTTTGTTTTGGTGTCCATTCGGGTTGTGGTGTATCCCGATTGCTGTTGCCGTTCGCTAGCGTGCACGTTCGTATGGTCTTGCTGTCCTGCTTTATTGTAACCCCCGCCCCGTTGCCCGCATCCAGATGAATACATGAATAACTGAAATGATTTTGTAACCTGCGAAAGCGGCTTTTACGACTCCTGAGCATGGGGAAATCGCTTGTGAGTGCTCACAAGAACATAATCAAAACTTATGAGCGATCCTTTTGGTGTCACGAGCACTAGAGCCAGGGCACAGGAGGCTCAGGATCACGAATCCTAGCCTCGGAAGGCCCCCGAGCATGAGTCTTGAGCTCCCGAGCACGAATCTTGGGCTCCCGAGCATGAGACTCGAGCTCAAGAGGCTCGGAAACACAGGACTTGAGCTCAGGAGGCTTGGGAGCACCAGTCATGCGCCCGTGAGTCTCCGGATAACCATTCTGGTACTCCATATCATGCTCCAGAGTGCTCCGGATTTGGGGGGGTGTCTCCCCGCGCTTCCTTGCTCCGAACACCTCAGGAGTGCTCCGGAAAAAAGTTCGGTTTTGCTGAGCACCCCGCGAGGGGATGGGAGGATCGCCCCCTGAGTGCGATTGTGAGTGTGCGTGCTGCTCGCAATCGTATCCGACCTGGCATCGACGGCGTGGAGGGAGTCTGGGCGGGACTATGGTGCCGACCATCGCCCTCTGCAGCTCCCGAGCGGCGACTATGGCATGGAGGTGCGGCCAGCGCGTTCGGCGTGGTGGGACGCGATCAGGTGTGTGTTCCTCCAGTATACTAGGAAGGCGTCGGATCGCCACCGTCCCATAATATTAACGACGTCGGGCGAGACACCGTGCGACAGGAAGTGATTGGTCCCGCCGATGCGGAACGAGTGACCGGTGAGTTTCTCAATGCCGCGGTTGCGCCAAATGGTGTTGCAGCGTTCCAGGAACGGCTCTTTTGCGAGGCAGTGTGTTATGCCGTGGGGGTTGCGGAAGGAAAAAAGGTGCGACGGTGATGGGAGGCCGTGGTTGACGTGGAGGTGGTTTCGAAGTGCGTAAATAGGGTCAGTGCGGCCATGTTGGGTTGTGATGCAGATGTGTTCTCCCGCGATTTGGGACGTTTTGGTGCATGGCAGGTGGAGGTTGGTAGAGGCGCCCGATGCTAAATGCGGGGAGATGGAGGAACGGGATGGGTAGGAATTGGGCCTGTGAGTGGTTCTGGAAGTGCCGCTCAGCCAAATACTGCCTGGCTCAGGAACCCCGGTTTTGTTCCGGATTACAAAGGAGCGCCCGGAGCGGATCTGAGCATGTGGGTTGGTCTCAGGAGCCTTCCTGAGTGCTCGGGGGACTGCAACTTGTGCTCAGAAGCTCTCATGAGATCTGCTGAGACTACATTATATACTCCCTGACACTCCTGAGCACTCCAGAGTGCTCTGGATTAGGGGGGGTGGCTCCACCTGCTGGAGCGCTCAGGAGCACTCCAGATGCCTCCAGAACCCCAGCTGATTTGGCTGAGCGAGCAATTCGCCAAGACGGCATTGGCCCCAGAAGGCCATGGTTGCGGCGGCGTACACGGCGGCGTCAAACGGGTCGGTGAGAGTGAGGTCGTCGTGGAGGATTTTTAGAGCGCCGCGGTCAACCCCGGTGCGTGGTGGTTTGCGGGACGATGGTGGGGCCTGGTTCGCCATGGCTTTCAGGACGTATGGTAGGCATGCGGAGCCTAGCCATGGTTGATTGTGAAGCGCGTGCCAAGTTTTGAGGGCGCTTATGGCGCTGGCGGCGGTTTTTCCAGACGCGAGTCCAGCAAATGAAGCCACATAGGCCGCAAGAGCGGGTTCGTCCGTTGGAAAACGGCGGGATTCGTCGATACCTTCGGCGTCACAGAAGTCGAGGAACCGGTTCACGGCCGACGTGTAGCCGTCGAGGGTAGATTTGGCTAGGCACATGTCGAGTACCGAGTTAACAGAGGCAGTGAGGTGGTCTGGGTTATGGGACGCGGACGGTCTTAGCTGGGGTCGTGACGTGGCGTGCAGGCGTGTAGGGGGTGCGGTGTAGTGATGGGCCGCGGTGTCTTTTTTGGTGGATTGGTGGTGGTGCGGGGAATGCGTGGGTGTGACGTGCGGGCCATGTTCGGATTGTGGTGGTGCGGGCGGTCAGGTTGGGCGGCACGTGATCATCGTGGTCATTGTAACGTGATAGAGGGTGAGTGGACGGAGCGGAATGAAATTTGGGGCATGAGTGCGTACGGAAGTGACAGGAATGAAACGTGTATTGTAAAGAGATGAAGCAGTGAATTGGTTAAAAAATTTTGGGAGCGCTGTAGGCCCGTCTGGCTAGGTGCGCGGGGTGAGGAACTTCGACAATGCGTCGTTGAGCGGAGGTAGGGATGGGAATGGAGATAGGCCGGGGGGGTGTATGCCGCGGGAAGGCGCGTCGGCGGGGTTGTCGTTTGTAGCGATGTAATCGATATCGAGGTGTAGGTTGTGCTTTGCGGTGTGCTCGACGATGCGCTGTAGGACCAAGTTCTGCTGGTCATTTCGAGAACGGCCAGCCTTAATTGCTCCAATGACGCCCCGGTTGTCCGAGCGAACGGTGATGCTGGCGTTGCGCAGGCCAGTGTTGATTACGAGCAGAATCGCGAGCTCGATGGCGACGATCTCTGCCCAGCCTATGTCGCGACCACAGCCCGCCCAGCCGCTGGACAACTGCCACATGCTGTAGTGCGCGCCGATGATGACGCCAATGCCGTAGGATGTCGAGGCATCCATGAAGCATGGAGTGCCCCATTGGGGTGGCGGGGCGCGTATGAACGAGCCGCATTCGTCCTGCCTGAGGCGTGTGGCCCACCAGCGGACGTCGTCTGAGGCTCTAAGGGTGCGGGTGCGTGTTATGAATCTATCAGCCTCAGTGTGAGAAAAGGTGGAGGTGAAGCGGGCGAGGCCGACGACCCTCGAACGGCCTTCGGGGATGGCTAATGCGCAGTGGATGAGCGAGCCTAGGAGGCTTTCGGTGTCCTTCAGAGTGGCGTTCGGGTGCGATAGCCATGTGTCAATTTTTTGAAGGAATTTGGCGCGCTTCTCCAATGGGATGGAAACGTACATCTGGGCGATGTTCCAGTCGAAGCCGAGGTAGTGGAAAATGTTGTTGAACAGCCTGGTTTTGGCTTCTTTCCAAGGCCATCCGAGGAGCCGTGCTAGCGCGTAAATGTCCTTCTCGCAATATGTGAAGGTGGTGGGTGTATTCGCGGGGGACAGGCGTGGGGAGCGAAAGAACAAGAAATCGTCCACCCATTTTAGGACTGGGCCCATGGCGCGGAGACGGAATAATTCGGCAATGGCATCGCCGCAACGTCCGAAAATGCCGTTGGAGCTGGCGGCGCTGAAGGGGACGCAGTGGTCAACCCACAACTTGCTGTTCCATCCGACGACGATATGTGGCTGGTTGGCAGGACGGATGGGCATCCTGCGGTAGGCTGCGTCGACGTCGAAAGTCGCTGCCTGCGAGCCGGCGGGGAGGCTCAAGAGGGTTCTTATAACATCGGGGAAGAATCCCCATGTGCATTTGAATAGATCCGTATCAATTTCAGCATTCACAGACATGATTGGAGACAGGGGTCGCGGAAATGAAAAGTCCTGAATGCAGCTTACCGTCGAGCGTCCAGTCGTTGGAGTCTGGGACGCGCTCGATGCGCAGTTTGCCCCCTGAGGCAGTGGCAGTGGCCGCGCATTCAAGGGATCTATGGGCAGTACTAGCGCAAATGAAGCATTTGCCAATGGCGGGTTTGGTCCGTGTGGGCTGTGGGGTGCGTGTGAGGGGCGAGTGTTGCGCCGGGGTGGTGCTGATGGGGCGTGGTGGGAGTGGCGTGTGCGCCAGTGCGAGCGAGCGGTTGCGGGTGAGATCTGGGGCCGAGGAGCGTCGAGCAAGCTCGGAGAGCATGAATGTTTTGGCGCGGGCCTGCTCGTAGTCTGGCCGAAGTGCGCTGAGTATGTGTACCTGTAGTATGCTTGGGTCCACTCCTTCACGGAGGGAACGGCGACGTAAAGTGATGCAGTAGGAGAGCCATAATGGCCACTCAGACGTGAACGTCAGTTGCACCATGATGAGGGTGACGTGGGCGCGCCAGCGTTCGAGGTTGGGGTGCCCGATGCTGGTTAGCACGCCCAGGAAGCGTTGCCACGCGCGGGACCAGGCAGTGGGCTGCATGCCAGCTTTGTCGCGGTCGGGCAACTTGTCGCCGCCGGTGCGCACCCACTTGCCGTTTGGTGTCATGTGCTAAGCTTCCTCGAGTTTGTGGTGCTCGTCGATATCGAGCACGAATTCGTCCGTGAAATACGTGAGTGGGATGTATGTGACCCACCCGGACGGGCCGATGAGCTTCCAGATGGCGTCAGGAATGCTCGAAAAGGATGCACCGATGAGGAGGCCCGGGATGACGGGTGGGCGAGTGCGCGCAGTAGTGGTGCCGCCCGCGTGAAGTGCGGGGATCAGGATGTTCCCGACTGTGAAGGGACTTGTGTTAGGATGGTGGGACAAATATGGATATATTGGGTGGTGTATATGACAAAGAAATGATGGTAGTATACGAAGGGTGGACTAGTCATGGGCCCGTAGGCAGTGGCGTGCCGAGCGTGCAATGGGTGCGTGGGCGGTGCGGGGCATTGGGGATATGTGTGTGGCCATGGCGGCGTGGTAAGGCCATGGTGGCAAGTGTGTGGCTCTGGGAGCGATAGGGCAGCCCTGGGGGGTACACGAATGATATGGGCGCGACTCGATGAGTGTGAGGAGGGGCGGTGACGCGTATGCACGGGTTCCGAATGCGTGACGGTACTCACAAATTTGGGGCGCTGGCGCCTTGGGTGGTGTGTGGATGGGCACTGTGGCAGCGTCCAGCTCGGCTTGGGCCAGGGCGGCTTGGGCTCGGGCCAAGGCCAGGGTCAGTGTGCGGACCCTATCGTTGTTGTCCGGGCCAGGCGCCGCGTCGGGGGTGGGAGAGTGGGGTGGGTGCGGGCGTGGATATTTGGTTCTCTCCTCCCGCAGCGGGCATGGATCGCGGCCAGGGCTGCCGCTGTGCCTGGGTTCGTTGGTCGGGGCGCGTGACGCGGATCTCGAGGAGCGAGGTGGGATCGGGGTACGACGGGAGGCGATCGAGGCGGAGCGGCTCGGGATTCAGGGGATTCGGGCGGCCACCTCCTCGGCCAGGCGTTGGGCGCCTTCGAAGCAGAACTCCTGGGTGCCCTCTGCGATACATTTTGAGCACGATGGCCAGGCTTTGTTGCAGCGCGAGGTCCTGCCGCGGTCGATGCAGGGGTCGCAGCGTGTGTTCATGAAGACCGGGGCATCGTCGACGTGGCCGTCTGGGGGTCGCAGGACGTCTGCGATGGTCGATGGGGCCCGGGAATGGGCCTGGCTGCCGGCGCCGGCGTGGGGAGCTTGGCCTGCTGGATTGGCGTCCGGCGGGTCGTCCTCGATATGACTGGCCTCGGAGCGGGCTCGGGGTATGGCGTCCGGACGGATGTCGTTTCCGTCAACTGAGTCCGCCATGCTGGTGATAAGGAGGAAGGAGCGATATGTCAGGCAATGGAAAGACTGAAAAGGACTGCGGTGGGGAAGAAAAAATTCGATGGAGACCTCAATGAGGATGACGCGGTGGGCAAAAAAAACCGATGAGGGGAGGAAGAGGGGAAAATGGAACTTAGCGAATTCCCCGATGACTTCGCCTAAGTAGTGGGAAGAACACGCTGCAGCCTTGCCGTGGCAGCGAGGCAGCGCGTCATGGTCTGGGCCGTCCGCAGAGGTCGTGGCCGAGCTCTCGAGGCCGAGCGTGTGACTCGGGAGTGATGGGGTCACGTGGCACGTCGGGCTCGGAGCTACGGCCCAGTATCGGTTCTGCGGACTCCACAAGCTGCGTACCGCATACCGCAGTCACGTGGCACAGTGCACCTATTGTTGCGCTCATCCCGTCCTCGACCATAGTAGTAGGCCTTCCCCTGCACCACCCCCCTACTTGACCTCTCTGCTAGAGCACAACAACCAGGAGACGGGGAGCACCACAAGCCAGACCCTTGGATAGACTGCACGTACGAGCACCATACTAGTGGTCCAGACATTAAGGAGCATGAAGCCCATACGTACGAGCGCACACAAGCACCAATCCCTGGGTAGTGAGACAAGAGAAGACGCTATGTATATGCGACAAGCAACATTATGTGAGAAATGCTGATCAACAGACACCAGGTGGTGAGTGTCAAAGATATGAGGATTGTGAACGGAAGCATGGGGTCACGGGGACAAGGGCAACAATGAGCATATATGAACAGGATCTGCAAGGGTAGCCCTCATGTCGTTGAGTTTTACTTGGATTTAGATGAACTTGATGCTGAGCTTTCACTAGCCGTTGTGGATTGCTTGCAACAACTCCCATTGCGACGTCTCCAATTCCTAAACGTAAGGCAGTTTCAACCATTGGACGATATACAGCCATTCGTACTCGCTGTGGCCAACGTAGAGTAACTCGACATCCAGGACATAGCTACTAGTTTCGATGACCTCATTCTATTTGCAAAGTGCCTGCCCAAAATGCAATTCCTGTCTTCAAACCTCATCCTTACCGGTAGGCCGCCGAACCCTCAGCCTGGCCCTATTACCCCGCCCCCGCCGATACTCCGACTTGGAGCCCCGTTTTGGTTTAGCGGGGAGTTGCAGGAGGACGACTTGGACGAGGACCAAACTATGGAAGCCTACCTAGATATCGTGGCTCGGTATGGGCACCATTATCCGAGATGTACACATGCTGATGTTTTTCATTAAAAATTTGCATAGATTGTAGCCAAATGGCGTCACTTGTGGGGTGAACTGGGATGGTAACCCTAGGGAGGACTCGGATGATACATATTTGGAATTTCTCAATAACAGCCTCAAAGCCTTGAATCCCTCGGTGAGACTCAAGTTACCAACTTATGATGGCGGCCAAGAAGATTGGCTGTATGAGAACTCGGCATACAGGTCCTAGTTTCTCGCTTGGTCATGTTTATATGCGTTGTTAAATACCAGCTACCGGGCAGTTAACCGTAGAAGAAGTAGACAATCGGCATAAAAAGCTGCAAGCACCCGTGTCCTAGACCTAACGTACTTTTAAACCCAGTGAGACAACAAGCATAAGAACCAATTTCCCACCACGTCTTCGACGGCCATCCTACACAGGTGTTTCCCATAGTGTCCTTCCCCACGAGGGACAGAGTACCAAAACTTTTTCACCTTTCCCCTCCCAAGGACTCTTCTAGGCACGACTTCTCGTATGACTTCCGGACCTACTCGGACAACTTATACACGGGAGGCTTTCCCGGGGTTTCTGTATCGAGGACACACCTCCCAGGCGCCCTGAATCCCACCCACAGTCCAACGTATCATGATGAGATAATTCTGAGCTTGCCTTGGACCTCCTCTCATTTCGTGCACTAAGCCCTTGGCTATCTGTTAGAAGTACTTGTTGTGCATGCCAAGTGCCCCAAGTCGATGTCCGATTTACCTCGGTCACTTTACGAACTCACGGATCATGGTTGTGTCTCAATCATATCGGAATATTCTGCCGGAGATATCCGATTCTCCAAGATGTCGCAGCACGAAGCTGATGTCTTTGGACTCGAGCAGATTCAGACGCCTGAATCACTGAGACGACGCGACAGGCGAGATCGATTGCTGCTGCCAAGCACCTCTTCAGTCAACTTGAGCTAGTTCCTATCCTCGAACAAGGTGTAATCGAACTGGATCACCCATACAGTTGGTTCTAGGCTGCGGGGCCGTCAAGTGCGGTGAATTAATGCAATCAAGCATGCGGAAGTCAGGAGCCTAATAAATGAGGCCGAACATCAAGCGCCGGATCACGTCAGAGTCCAAAAAAATGTTAAAAGCCACCACCTGTGATCTCCGAGTTTGACTCGCACGTCTCGACTGGCTCATATCTCGCTTCATTGGACGATGCTCGCGCGTCTGTCCTTCCCAACTTTTGGGCCTTCTCGTCGGCTCGTAGCTGGGAGGCAGGCCGCTTCCCTTCGTCGCTCGTTCGTTTGGTCTCTTACGCCAAAGCATGTGTCTGCACCACCGCCGGCCGATCTCGACGCCTCCAAAGAGACCGCAGCGATCGATTCGATCGATAACTTGCTCTCTGTAGTCAGTGCGTGCTCTGAACTACGTTCTAGGGTAGTGGATTTACCTTTTGTACGTCAGGGAGGCGCTCCAATCCAGCCTATAGTTCGTACGTCACGCCCGCTATCATGATGACGCATGCAGTAACACTTGATTATAGATTCATGCCTATGCGCTCATCGAGCTCCTGGAAGGAAATACTCGACGCATCAAACGCTGAAGCGAACCGTGTGGCCCAACAAACACCAAACACCGGGCAGGGGCAACAGGACATTCCTCTCCCGCCGCGCCACATGCATGATTCATACACCCAGGTAAAAACTCTATATCCCTTGTGTCATTTCTGACTCAGACCTGAAACTGTCTATCCAGGTCGAGCTCCCGTTCGCGAGTAACAGAGCGTTGCTGGAACAATTTACCAATGCTGGCGGGGGTCTACGAACCGGGTTGATAATGGAACAGTTGGACGCTCTTGCTGGTTCGATAGCATACAAACATGTATTGGGGCCAAGCGTACCAGACCTTGGGTCCGTTGGACCGTCCAGCCGCGGGTTCTATTTGGTAACTGCTTCGGTGGACAGGTAGCTATCTCCTAAGAGCCTTGAAACCTATGCGCTTGGCATACTGATTTGGTTTTAGGCTTGATATGCTGCAGTCGTTTTCGTTGTCCAAGCACCCGGCAGACATCCGGCTCTCTGGTCAAGTTATATACGTTGGGCGTAGTAGTATCGAGTGCGCTGTGAGAATGGAGCAGTTGAGTGACCATGGTCGGGTCGAGCAAACTGTCATGCTTGGTTAGTACAGTGAGCCGCTCATTATCATTATTGTATGTGTTTACCTTCCACCACGTCGCAGGGAGGTTTTCCATGGTTGCCCGAGACGCTGTGACACACAAGGCTCGCGCGGTCAATCCCTTGGTTCTGTCCACGCCAGAAGAGAAAGCTCTTTTCAAGTTTGGTGAATGTATGCCCCTCTTGGTTTTGGGATCCTTTATGAGAGGCTTACACATTCAACTAGCGCACAAGGATAGGAAGAAGGTTATATCCACAGCGTCTCTCACTCGTGTTCCACCTTCTCAGGAAGAGGCCCAGCTCTTACATGAAAACTTTTTGAAGTATTCTGCGGCGCACAAACCGACTTGCAAATTCACCAACCCCGAGACCAAGTACGTTGCCTCTAGTTCGTCATTTTTTAATATAGGATGACTGATACTCTACATTAGGAAGGTAGAAGGCGATATAGAGGCAGTATGGATGGAGGATACCAGGGTTGAAAAGACGTTGATGATGTTCCCGCAAAAGCGAAAGTGAGCACAGTCAAAGCTCCTTTAGGTATTTCCGTCGTTCAAATGGCTCTTAGCGTTCACTCTAAGGTGTTTGGTGGATATCTCATGAGGTGAGTATCCTCGATCAATCTTTTTGCAACCTATGCTTATGATGATCCCCCCAGACTAGCATATGAGGTATTGGCTCATACTGTATGACCGCGGGAACGATCATATTGACGCGATTTTCCTGTTCCAGATTGGTTATACCAACGCGTATCTGTTTACTCGGGCACCACTTCGCTTCCTCTCCCTCGACGGGATTGCATTTAAGAAACCGGTCCCAATTGGCTCGATTCTCCGCCTAACATCCATCATGACGCACACCGCGAGCTGCGACGAGTTCGCGGCTGTTGCCGTAAGTCTCTCACGGCCCAGAAAACCACGCGCACGGATCTAACAAGGTGGTTTCAGCACGTTCGAGTCCAGGCAGATGTCATTGACCCTGCGACTGGTGAGGAGAACTTGACAAACACGTTCAGCTTCACTTGGGTGCGGGAGAACGGGCCGCCGCTCTGTAGAATGGTGGTTCCGCGTACATATGCTGGTACGTACGGATCGTGCGTGGCTGGGAACCCGCTAATCCCGCGGTCGTTGAGCAGAGGCGATGCAGTGGATTGAAGGCAAGCGAGCTCTTGACACCGGGGCCGAGATTCGGGCGTTGCGCAACAGATGATTAGACTTATTTAATACGTTACCTTGCTCTGCAAGGTTCTACCCGGCCATAAATGTTATTAGGTTTTTACCCAAAATTTGGCACTGTTTACGCCTGATAGCCGAACGCACAGCCCCCAGAGGTTCTTTTTTTTTTTTGAAATCCCTTTCGCATTCTCGCATGTTCCGGGTCCATCCAACCCCACGCCACAACGTCTAAAGTACGATAATGTGTCCTAACGAAAGCAAGATTTTGAATTTGAATGTGCTGAACCCGTCCATAGCCTTTAAACACCCACAGCTGAGATAAAACTGGACATAGTTTTCAGAATAAATGCGTACATACAAAATAAACAGAGATGCACACGAGACCGTAGATACAGAACAAGCAA
>WSLN01000735.1:0-11230 GCA_019677355.1 Ceratobasidium sp. 370
CGTAGGGGTGTGCACGCGAGGTCCGCAAATACCTACGGCTACTAACACGCCCACTCTTGTGTGAGGTTTTGTGTGATATCGTTGGGTGGGCCTATCCCTGCCAGGTCCACTTCCGCCTGGCGTGAAGCACCAGGTTAGCCATTCAATCTGAAGTGAGCTGCTCAGGTCAAGCGCATATATAGGCAAAAAAATTGATATTTAGGCTGTGTTGGCAGAGGCTCCGGTTAGAATGGTTCATGCCATTGTCTCGTTTGGCTTGCGCTGGTGGTTAGTGACGAGGTGGCCTGTTGTGTGACATCGGAGGTCGGCGGTCGGTGGCTTCTTTCCTCCACCTAAGCCTGGACATCTTTTTCTGCACCAACAGGATAAACCACAACTTATTGTGATTTCATTGCAATGGACTCGCAACCGCTTGTAAACCCTAAAATGCTGGCCTAGCCGCAGGTGGGTACCGGCGATCCTTGTGCTTGTGCTCGTCGCTGTGAATTTGTCGGATTAATGGAGGAATATGCGTGGGGTTGCTCGTGCTTGGCTACATTTTAGTGTGATTGACTATGGAACTGTCAAGTACCGGCGTGTCGATTTGCATCCGCCTCCGTCAACATCCACACACCCGCAACGTCGCCGCCATGTCCATCGATCTCCAGTGGTACCTCTTGCGCGTAAGTCCCCAGAATACTCGTACCGAAACAAGCTCACCAGTCCCAGAAAAACAATGCGTTTGTTGTGAAGCGCGTTCCCGAGGGCCCGATCTTCTCCAAGGAGCCGGGCAACTTGAAGAACATCCACTCGCGCAAGTACTCTGGTCTCATTGGCGACAAGGCGAGTCTAAACACACCTAACAAGCACCTTGAATGTTACTAAGCTTGATGGACTCTAGTCTCTCCACATTGCTCACGACGGAAACGGCATCTCGGTGGTGGGCCGCAAACCTGGGGCGAGCTTGCACCAGCACGCGACTGGACAGCACAAGTCGACGATTCGTCCTCGGTCGGGACCTCGCCGGGCGCACGGTATCGTCGCAAGCCAGGGGAGGAACGGGTACCGACCCGACTTGCGTGCGGTGCGTCCGCATCTTTCATCTAGTTCTACCCCTGCCCTTGCCATTCAAACCTGGCGCGCCCCAAAGACCAGCAACTACGTTAGAACCTGTTGGGCGACCTCGGTCGATGCCCTGTCAGGCGTGGACATGATTGCGAGATGAACCGAAAGGCACGGGCTTAACGATCAATACAGCCCGGGTATCCTGTCGCTATCGGTGGCCGTTGCGGTGCTCCCCGCGGTTACACCGACTCGTGGATACAGACATCCATTCTTGATATAATTCCCTGGTCCCTGAAACTCGTTTCCGATGCTGACTGTCTGTCTGCGCTAGGCCGCCCTCCAGCGTGTGACTGCACTCATCCGGGCTCAGCAGGAGAAAAAGCCGGCGCCAGAGAAGAAAGTCCGAGGGAAAAAGGCAGCTGCGACGGCATGAGGGATGATATCTGTGTCTGTTTTATGCTTGTACAGTTTTACTTTTCTTATGCATATGACATTGCAACCCGTGAAAGTGAGTGGTCGTGTTGACGACAGAGAACCCCTTTCTGTGCCTGACAAAGGGGGCTTCAATGCCACAAGCGCCGGGCGGCTACCGTCAACCCCTTAAACGCGACTCCACTCTTGCCATTGTCGTATCCTAATGTCTTCTCCCCCCGCCACCGCCACCGACGGCGAACTCCAGCCCTTTCCGTCTATCGAATCTGCGCCTGCGGTCGAAACCACCGAGGAACCCGTCGACTCGGTCAAGCCTCCACCCCAGGACGTCAATACCACTGCCGAGTCGACGGTTATCGACGAGGCGAGACGACGGTTTGAGAACAAATGCGCGCTAGACGAAGAGCTGCGCGAGTCTCTGGGAAAGATGATCGAGCTCTGCCAGTCTCTTGTACGCACCTCCCCTCCTCCCCTCGCCGCCCGCTCTAAGTAGCCCACAGACAACGCGCGTCCAAACACTCGAGCCCCAGATCCTCGACCTCCAAACGACCCTTACCCTCACCCAATCCAACCTAACCCTCTCCCTCGCCAACACCGAGATGCTTGAAGACGCGCTCCGCACCAACTCCCAATCGCGCGACGTCGGCTGGCGTCGATCCGACTCGAACGCGCGCCGCCCAGCCGCGGCGAGTATGTCGTATCCCTCCGCGGCAGAGCAAGCCAAGGTCGTCGTCCACGCGCCGTCGCCTGTCAAATCGTCGAGTGGGACGGCGACGCCCATGTCCCCGCCCGAGAACCGGTTCTTCAAATTTCGGTTTGGGTCCAAGACGCCCTCGCCGACATCGCCGGCTTATCCCCAGTCCCAGCCCGCGCATCTGACCTCGGCTTCGCTGCCTTCACTCGGCCTGTCGATCGAGGACGAGGCGAGAGCAAAGCAGCTTGAGAAGATCACCTCGGAGCAGGAGGCGTTGAAGCTCAAGGCGGCTGAAATCGACGCGAGGGCCCAGGAGCTGGCAGAGAGGGAAAAGAATCTCAGGGCGAGAGAGGAAGAGGTAGAGCGCGTGTTTGAGGACTCGAAAGCGAGGGAGGATGAGTTGGAAAAGGTCAAGAAGGAACTCGAGGCCGAGCGCAAGACGAGCGAGGAGCTGGAAAAGGAAAAGTCACGGGTGCAGGACGAGATTGAAAGCCTGACGCAGTCATTGTTTGAAGAGGTGAGTTTTCGATGGCGTTCCTTGCGTTCATGCCTAATGCCCTTGTGTGTGTAGGCCAACAAAATGGTTGCAGATGAGCGGAGGCGTGCTGCCGAAGTCGAGGCTCTCCTGCGCGAGACAGAGGAGGAACGTGATGCGGTCCGAGGTGCTATGCGCGTAGTCGAGGGCGAAAACGGTCGACTGCGCGAGTTGTCTGCTGGTCGTATATCACAAGAGAGCGCAAAGGTGCCAACGAGCGAGCCCACAAGATCAGTTACGCCTCCTCGTCCTGGGTCTAGTCATTCTAGTCACGAAGGAGACAGGTCGATTCACAAGGAAGACGTGCCCACTCCAGCCAACGGCGTCGAATCTGTCAGTGTGCCGACCGATATGCTCCCCCCTGCCCCAGAAAGCTCTCCCGATCCCTGGAAGGCTCAGCCTCCCAACGCGTCGCCTCCCCAGACACCACCCCGCATCCACTCACTGCCGACCGAAACATCTCCCTGGGCCGAAGGACGAGCGTAGCCAGCTTCTGCAAGTATTTATGTATCAACACTATCTTTCATGTATGTATATTAGCACAGCAGATTGTTGTTTTTGTTTGTGTTGAAATTCATTAGGACAGTTGACGATCAGGGCGAGAGCGTGCATGGGATTCATAGAACGTAGGGGTACATGGAATAATGAGCAGCGACAATCCCAGACTAGACAGACGCCGAGCCGTGCGACTAGATCGTCGTCTCGTATGGTACCGGCACGAGTGTCTGGGGTGTGTTGTCCTGTGCAGACAGGGTGTAGCCTGCACGGGGCAGACCAGGGACACGCTTCATGGAGACCTTCTCTGTAGTATTGTTGGTGGGGGGATTCCAGTCGAGAGCTCAAGACACTCACCGCCCTTCTCCTTGGCCTCTTTCGCCGTGACCGCGTTGGCCTTGACGCGCGCCAAAAAGTCTTGTCGAGAGTTGGAGTGGCGGACGTGCTCGACGCGGAGGTTGACACGCTTCTCGATGTACCGGTTGCCGACAATCTTCTTGACAAGCACGCCGACCGCACGAGGGGTGACGTTGTAGACGATGCCCGTTCGTCTACGAGACGTGAGCCCCCCCGAATAATTTGATATTTGACCTACTCACCCATGGTAGTATTTGTGGGGCATGCCCTTTTGCTGCGCAGCGTTTGCCTTTATGTCGACAATGTCGCCGATACGGTAGGGCACGATATAGGTGGATAGTTTCACGGGGCCGTGCTCTACACCCCAATGAGCACAAACCAGCATGTACGAGCTCAGACTCACCCTTGAAGCCCCGCTTGAACATGTGGCGGGTGCGCGCGCGGTAACCAAACGAGTTCGGCATCTTGTCTGCGCTACCAAACCCACCGTCAGCGTCATCCTCCTCACAACATTTCGCACTTGCCTTGAGGTGTCGGAGGTGGCGGGGTTACCCCGGATGCAATCCCATCATCCGATACTCCAGTGGCTTTGGTGCTGTACAGGATCCTGGCCGGGAGTGACCGGGAGCAAAGTATCATCCGCCGGACAAACAATTCGACGCCGACAATCCTCAAGACACCATGCCCAGGTGAGACTCCGGTCTGGATAACGGGCTCAAGAAACCATATAGCGCGGGTGCGAGCTCGTAGGGCCGCCTGCTGCTATCCTCGACGTCACCACGGCTGACTTGCTCTATCTAAAGGGCTCCCAGGAATCACAGCAAGACGTGAGTCGTTTATCTATTCGATCTGGCTCGGGCTGACTTGGAGCTCAGCTACAAGGTCCCCCGGCGCCCATTCGAGTCTGCTCGTCTCGACTCTGAGCTCAAGGTGCGCGGAGAGCTGACTGGACAAATGTGTGTTGATGGTATGGTTAGCTCGCCGGCGAGTATGGTCTTCGCAACAAGCGCGAGATTTGGCGCATCTCGCTCGTTTTGTCTAAGATTCGTCGTGCGGCCCGTGAGCTTTTGAAGCTCGAGGCCAAAGACCCCAAGCGTCTGTTCGAGGGTGCGTCTCGCCATTGCTTCTCCACGTTTCCAAACCCGGTATTTGGCCATTAACACACGCCTCGGTCGCAGGTAACGCACTTATTCGCCGTCTTGTTCGAATCGGCGTGCTCGACGAGAACCGCATGCGTCTCGATTACGTGCTGGCTCTCAAGGTCGAGGACTTTTTGGAGCGCCGTCTTCAGACTCAGGTGTTCAAGTCGGGTCTGGCAAAGAGTATTCACCACGCGCGCGTGCTCATCCGACAGAGGCACATTCGGTGAGTGACCACGTTCTTTGGGTTTGAAGAGTTTGACTCACTAGGTTTGGCAGGGTTGGTAAGCAGATTGTGAACGTTCCCTCGTTTGTCGTTCGCTTGGACTCGCAAAAGGTGCGCTTCTTCCATTATGGTTTCCTACATCCTATCTGTTAGCCCTTTGCACCCCGGTCTTCAATAACTTGCCTACTCCGTACTAACATCCCTCCCCTTAGCACATCGACTTTGCCCTCACCTCTCCCTACGGCGGTGGACGCAAGGGTCGTGTGCACCGCAAGCGCGCAGCTGCAGCCGCTAACAAGGAGGCGGGCGGAGGCGAGGAGGAAGAGGAGTAGACGGCGTGCTCTTTCCATTTTATTCCCCTTGGGTGACCCCAAGGTATTCGAGAGCAGAGTGTGCGGCTCTTTGGATTTGGGTCCTGTCTATGTTGTACGCTCAAAATGTATCACGTCTATGCATTTTATCATGGTTGTCGCCGATATGAATTCAAACGAAGGATAGGATTTCCAGTTTGGTTTGAGCAGCCCATGCAAGAGGCATGAAAGTCGTCATTAGGTCCTTGCCAGACAACCGCTATAAGTCAAGCGATGGACGGCGCTGTGGGACTCTGAAATCAGATGGATCCTGAAGTTTGCTAAGCGCTGACTTAACCCTACTCCGCTCCAATGCGTGCGACAACCTCTGTAGTTGATGACCATACCACCCCCGACAATGAAAACACGTATACGGGATATGATGCACAAGGGGTTAATATATGATTCAGCACGGGCTGCAGCTCAGCAAGAAACATGGTCCGAAATGAAACAAACACGAAGATTGTACCGATATGCTTTAAGAAACCGGGGTCGAATCAAGGCAGCGTCGCCAGTCCTCGCCAATACTAGCTCCTTGGAAGTCCAGCCAGAGGGAGCTTTCGCGAGAGGTGGCGACCGTGTTCTGGGAGGGTTGAAGCACCTTTCGTAAGTGAGCTGGGACCCATACGAGCCGATTCTGATCGGCGTCGGTGACCCAGCCTTCGCCGTTCAAGGACCAATTGTCCGGTAATTCGACTACATACTTTCAAACACCACGGTTCAAGGACGACGAGTCGGCGAAAGTAACAGAATAATGCACTTAAATTACATACCTTCGGGCTTGGACGGTCCACCTGTGTCTGGATTTGTTCCTGCTATGGAGGTACGGGAATAGCCCTGAGCTGAGCTAGGGTTGGTATACGCGTCTCTGAGAGCGTACGCCTGTGACTGCCCCGACTCTAAACAAGTTTCATCCAACACACCAACCGGCCGCCTGACGCAGGCATCCCAGATACCGATGGTGTCGTCACGAGAGCCAGAAATAATATACGCGCTATCAGGTGAGCATGCAACCATGACCACATATGTGTGACTGTGAAGTGGCTGACCAACAAGTTGGCCACTGCGTGCGTCCCGGGTACGAATGGTGCCGTCACGGGAGCCGGACACGATGTGTGCGCCATCGGGCGAGTATGCAACTGTGGTAACCAAATCTGTATGCCCACTGAGCGGCGGTCCTACAGGCTGCCCATTGTGCGCGTCCCAGAAACGGATAGTACTATCGCGGGAACCGGACGCAATAAATGCGCCATCAGGCGAGTACGCAACCGAGTTGACGAAAAAACTGTGACCGTAGAGTGGCTGAACTACCGGCCGCTGAGTATGCGCATCCCAGATGCAGATTGTGTTACCGTCAGAGCCAGACACAATGTATGCTCCATCGGGCGAGTATGAAACCGAGTTGATTGCACCCGTGTGACCGTCGAGCGGTTGACCTATGGTTTGCCCAGTGTGGGCGCCCCAGATGCGGATGGTCTTGTCACCAGAGCCAGACACAATATATGCGCCATTAGGTGAGTACGCAACCGAGGTGAACAAATTTGTGTGACCGTTGAGTGGTTGACCCATGGGCTGCCGAGTCCGTGCGTTCCAGATACGGATGGTATCGTCGATAGAGCCGGACACAATATATGCGCAGTCCGGCGAATATGCAACCGAAGTGACCACAGCTGCGTGGCCTATCAGTGGTTGACCTACAGGCTCTCCGGTGTTTGCGTCCCAGATGCGAATCGTGTTGTCACGACAGCCAGACGCAATGAATGCGCCATCGGGCGAACACGCGGTACAAAATATCAAACCTCCTGCACCAAAGGTGGTCAACAAGGCAGGTGCTTCCGGTCTCAGCCCGCTGTCCATCACTCTCACGAGGCCCGTCGTTCTTGGCAGGTAGCGTGTCGACACTGGCCTATCCTCTGGCCAGAATGGGAGCATTGACACATAGATGTTGGGCGTGCTGTGGGACACGGGACTGTGGGAGAACATTGTCATAAATCCCCGAGCATCTTCGAGTAGTTGTCGAGTATTATTTGAACATTCCACCCCCTGGGAACGGTCGGTGCAATTGCAGTGTGTTCCCATAGATACGTACTTGTAGCCAACCAATTCTTTTAACGAGGAGTTGAATACCATCTCCAAGATGCTGCTCCAGATTCAGTATTTCCATCCACAGAAGCAGTCGCACAGATAAGAGCTCGTGGATTTCCCCCAAGAGGGCCGTGTCGGCTTCTGAAGCCGCTAGGTGCGCTCCCCAAAATTGGCAGGCATACAAGAGTCCGGGTGAAATTACATTGTTGACCCTTTGTTCGATGTCATGTACCTCTTGATCTCGCAAGTACGATGACGGTAGGTCACAAATGTCGAACGGTGGGCTCGGCGCCTTGATCAGATCAAAGCAAGTGTGCGCAAGCCACGAGTTGTGTCGATGCGTGTCGCAATAGAACTTGCTTGAGCGAGCCTGGTCAAGTAGGTATCTCGAGAACGAGTCGTGCAAGACCGTCACCTGTTCCCCCGTATCTGAAACCTGCAGCAGTGGCGCCAGTGACTGCACCAAGCTTCCAGCCTCTACCTTCAGTAGATTTGACAAGACGTTCAAGGTTAGGGGCCCTTGTGCGCAGACCATCGTTCGGAGCACCAGCACCATCTCGTCGGTCCTCGAGCCCCGCGCCGCACTACTCTCGAGTGCTTGCTGGAGTGTGGCAGAATAAAACCCAGCTATTTCCAAGTTGGTGGAGATCTTCAGTCCATGTTTCAGTCTCTCGGCTGCCTCTAAACCTTTGGAGCGTCCGACTAACTCCGGATGCGCTCCCCAGTATTGGCATGCATATAAAAGCTCCGGTGGGACCACATTTTTCACCTTCTCGTTTCCACTCGATTCCCCCTGATCGTTAAAATGCGATGGCTCGGAGCTATGCCTCCTGGGTGGGAGCCCTGGCACCAAGATCGAAGCAAGCCTGTGCGAGCCATACGCTATGAAGCCGCTCGTCGCAATGGAACCTGCCAGAGCGCTTCTGGTCCAGCAGGTATTTTGGAAACAACGCATATTGTGGGGTCACTATGCCACTCGTGTTCGAGATTTGTAGTATGAGCCGCAGTCTTGGCAATGTATGAAGGGCCAAAGTCACGGTAGTGAGCCCCAAAAGTCCAGCCAAGGCGTCTACCGCCAACGACCGTCGAGCACGGATTACAATATGAATAGCCAATCTTGTTTTCTCCTGTTCGATGCTACCGATGGTATCAAATTCCAAGGCGGCTTCGAGGAACGCGGTGTACGCTGGGTCCATCCGTTCGTCATCCGCTCCTTCAGGAAAGGCGGAGACACCCAACAGCCCCTGCACCCGCTGGATTCGCTCGGTACCCCCAAACAGGTAACCGTGCAGTATAGCGCGCAAAGATGGAAGCACGCTCGAAGGACGGTCCCGAGAGTCCAGCGAGGCGTTCGATATCACCAGCAGACGGATTCGTGGGTGCTAGTTCGGTCATGATGTATACTTTGACATCCCCCCGGACAGCAGAATGGCTTAGCTCGTCCAGACGCTGCTCTCGGAGCACACCATCGCCCAGCTTGCTCTGCATTATGATTTTCTGCTCCGGGCGACTGGTCACGAAGAACTTGATGGGCAAGTCTGACACATGGGTGAGCAAGGTGTCCAATATCTGGTCCACTGTGTCGTCATCTTCACATCCGTCTAGAGTGTCGATCACAACGACCACATCGGCAGGGAACGTGTGTTTAGACCTTTGCAGAGGCACAGCAACCAAGGACTCAAACTGTGCTCGAATTGGTAGAGTGCGCACATCCACATCCCGGTCAATCGTATCAGAGATCGCCGATTGGAATGGACGAGAGAATGAGGATAGCTGGTGCGAGATGCTCGGCAGAATGGCGTTAGCGTCGCGACATTTGGGAAGTCGTCGGGAGCAAAAGAAGCTCGCGGCCAGCCTGCCTTTGCTTTCCAGGTGCTCACACAGGCTGTATGCGATCGCCGTCTTTCCTGTGCCAGGTGTACCGCTCAGCCAATATAGTCGTTGGTGGTTAATGTTGTAGCGCGACCAGTCTCGTAGCTGCCGTAGCAAATCCACACGTGTGTTTGGCATGCACCCGTTTCGCCGCGGGACATCTGGACCCGAGGCGCTGTACCATGCCGCCGCGGGGTGAGGAAGGCGATCAATGTAGGTATCTTCCTGTATGCGAGCTCGGTTGTTGGTAAATATCGACGACACTCGTTACTTACGACCGCTATTTCGGCTGGGACATTCTATATTCTCGCGCTTTCGTTTAGCTATGCATCATTTAGAACTTTGTTAACACGCTGGCACTGTCAGGCAAGGCTTACCACGAATCGCGCGAGCATCATCTCTATACGGCCATATCCCCGCAACACCCCATCGGCATCATCCGCAAGTTTACCTTTTCGTTCAACTCCCGCGTTGGTCTTTCGGAGCAGGAGCTCGGTCTCCATATTCATCTCTCTGCGGCCCTAATTCATACCCAGGATTTGTTGTGCTAATATATCTGTGGCGTAGCTTGTAAGATTCAGGGTTCTAACCTTCGTCGCATCCAAAGGTGCAGCGCCATCCAAGGGTCCCGCAAGGATCCGTAACAGGTCATTCAAGTCGACGCAGAGCTTTCTGTACTCTTCGCGGGCGCCAGCCTGATCCCGATTTGTCCGCACCCGTGTGAAGAGCCAGTGTTATTAGTTTACGACCCGACAATGAGTACTTGCGTTGGACGCCTCGATACATTCCGAAAGCCTGGCCACCGCAGCTGTTAGCGGTCCAAACGCGTCAGCCCTCTGATGTAGGACCACTGTCAAAGACCCGAGCCCGTCCCAATCCATGTTTTCAGGATGTGCATTCCGTTTGCGGTTTCGACTGCGAAACGGGCGACTGAGAGATCGCTCCATACGAAGCAGACACCGTTTGAGCTTGTCGAGCATTGCAATGTGGAAATGAGCTTGAAAGTAGAGTCGTCTAAGGTGACAGATCCCCCCAGAGGCTCTGCAGAAGCTGTACAGCGTTAGCGCCTGTGGCCAACGTAAGCATTTGCTGGCTAATATATACATCAACAATATGCGGCGGTTCTCAGTCAACAGCTCGGGATCAGGGAAAAGGATGAAATGATCTAACCAATCTTGATTATTCTAACGATTTTGGCTAATTTTCCACACACCCCTAAGACCGCACCGATTGGGATGCAATGCTTGTCAAGCACGTGACCATCGAGGTGGATTTCTATTGCCTAATGAGTCGTGCATGGGGCTTCTATCGCGACGAGATAAAAGGGGAAGACATCCACACAATGTCCTCTGTCCTCTCAGTTCCTTCCTCACCATGCTTAGCAAGTTCAAATCCTTCTTCGTGACTGTCCAGGCCCCTCTGTCGACGACAGACGTCGTGCCAGTGTCAGTCAACTGGTTCCCAAACCGGCAAGTCGCGTTTCCTCGCATACAGTAGCAGTCCGCTAACGTATCATTCACAGACGATGCAACTACGAGTGCACTTTCTGCTTCCACACGTCCAAGAACCTCTTTATCCTGCCGTTGGACCAAGCTAAAGACGGCCTCCGTGCGCTTGTCGACGCAGGAATGCGCAAACTCAACATCTCTGGTGGCGAACCATTCCTCAACGCGACCTACCTCGGCGAAGTTTTCAAGTTCTGCAAAACCGAACTCAAACTCGAGTCTACGTCGGTCGTTACCAACGGGAGCAAGGTCACTGAAAAGTGGCTCGACGAATATGGCGAATATCTGGATATCATAGCCATCTCGTGTGATACGTTCAGCGTTGAGACGGATCTTGCGCATGGGCGGGCAGAGAAAGGAAAGCCGACGCATATTGGGTCGGTATTTGAGGTTGTGAGGTGGTGCAAGGAACGGGGGATCCGGGTCAAGTTGAACTCGGTTATTACCAAGTGGGTTCTCACGCTACTCTTTTCGGGGCATACCTAATGCCAAGTCC
>WSLN01000736.1:0-11211 GCA_019677355.1 Ceratobasidium sp. 370
GACAGAATAAGTTTGAAACTCTGTGAGGTAGTCTTGTACGGACTTGTGACCTTGACACAGTTTTTGTAGCTTTTGGCAGTACTCCTCTTTTTGGTTTGCCACGCCATAGCGTGCATTAAAATCTGCCCAGAACAGGTTCTCGTCGTGCAGCCAAGGAACGTTGGTGTTGTTCTTAACCTCCTGCTCCCAGTACGACTGGATCCATGTTTGTGCAGTCCCCATAAAGTAGGAAGACACGCAGGCAATTTTTTCGTCCGCAGTGGCATTTGGAAAAACTGTATGAAGGTACAGTTTGCAGGCTACATTGAATTTGACAGTTTCATCATGTTTGGTTCCGTCGTATTTGTCAGGTTTAGTCAGTTTCACACGAGTTTGAGTCCCCGCCGCAGCGGGTGCTGCCAGTTGTGCAGGAGCTGGGGCTGCTGGTTGGGCTGTTTGCAGAGCTGTAATGGCGGTGCTGAGGTTTTGTATTTCCGCCATTAATAGTTGGTTTTGTTGGTGTAGCTGGTTTACCAAGTTCGAGAGCATATTGGTAGTTGTGGCGTTGTTCATATTGAGCGTATTTAATACAGCAGCCAAATCTCCTGGTACAGAATGCCCCATGTTCTCCATTTGCCCACATAGCCATTCAACCCTTTCTTCTGAGTTCAGATCTCTCCAAACACGGTCAGTAGCGACGCCGGTTGGTGGAGGGTCCTGGCTGGGAGTCGCCATCTCGGTCTTTTCTTTTTGGGAAGATTTCCGAGTACCGAGGCGGGTGTAAGTCTTTTCGAGTTAGAGTGGCTGTATAAGTAGCAGGTCCTTCGCACAATGCTGGATATGGGGAATACGGGGAGACAACAGAGCAAGTTCGCGATAATTCAGACCGAACCACAGGCGAAATTCATTGACAGAGAGTCCATCAATGAATGGGTAAAAGTCCGTCAAGATATGTTCTATATCTTGGATGTATAACCGTACACAACCGTACCACTCGTCCCAGGACCAGCTAAGCAGGGGATACGACTGGTCTCACAGGTTTCCTATCGAACGAGTTCCTCTTTCTAGGAGGTAAGTGTCGTGGAAGGAAAAGGTTGGGCCCAGAGGTCAGTAAGGCACTAAAGGTGATGGTCAGAGGACAGTCTTTATGTGGATGGTTATACTTGCTTATAACGACGATCGAGGGACTTGTTCTGTAAAAAGGTATTTGAAGTCCTAGGACAATATGGGCACTTTGGGCCGACGGAGGTAGGAGTTTTGAGGCAAATTCGACAGCTAGTTGCTCCAACTTCAGAGACAAAAGGGTTGGGGTCGTATGACCTGGTTTTCTGATACCGTTGCTTTTTGGTTTTGATGACTTGAATTCGCTCAAACAATATGTGACCAGCCTCACGTAAGAGGTCCTCCTCTTTGTTCAGCAGGAAGCAAGTGTTGGTTTCGTGGAACCAAGCACAGTGTGAGCACCTAGTGGTTTCGTCTCATTGCACTAATATAGATTCCGAATTGAGTGCAGATCTGGTGTGCGACGGTAACAGGTACTTGCTGTTATGAGTGTGTGATGCACAATAAAGAGGACAGTATCTGGTAGTGGGAGTGCGAGGTCTCGAGGTTCGGAAAACAGACCTAAGCCCAATTCGTAGGAAGTGTTTAAAATAAGGGAAATCCCTTTATCGCGGCCTAAGCCAGTGGTAACGGCAATACACCAAGAATCTATAATGGAAAGCTCTACTTATGCAGCTAACCCTTTGCTCCCCAACTAGTGTTGTAACACCACTAGTCTCAGTCAACAGCCTTGGACAGGCGTGATCTGGACTGTGTGTTTGTCAAGCGGATGGTTTGCGGACTAAGGTTGCTTTTTTGAGCGACAAGGGTAGGTGATTGCCACACAAGGGACCAGTACTCCCCAGCTACTGTGTTGCGTCCTGTGCTTTTGAATATTATGCACAGGGTCACCACGTACACATTTCACTGGACCAGTGGGCCTCCCAAGTGGGTTCTCCGCAAGGATGGGTAGGCAATTGCCTAATCTGGCTCAACACTTCATGTGGAGCTCAGAGGATGGCGCTGATGCGCAGGAGAAGGATCTCGCCAATAAGAAAAACGGCGATGACGACGAGCACAATCGCCCAAAGGGTAGCATTGTCGACGACGGCGAGGGTCAGGTCGACAAGTAGTAGTGAAGCGACAGCGACAAGGGCTGTTTCGGCGTCGAGGGCCAGGACTTGGGCGATGAGTAAAAGAACTTGACCTAGTGTCACGCGTTAGTGCTCTACCAAGTCTTTAAGTTCAAGGAATAAGAAGTAAGCAGATAACACTCCTATTGACAGGAGGTCAAGTTCTTGCCCTTCGACGGTCAAGACTTGCCTCTCTATATACAAGTCGGAACACAGCCATGCGTAAACAGGCGTACATGTGAGTCATACAGGTATTTGCAAAACCAATACAAATAGCACGATACACAATATCACATCAGAGTTGAAATACATCACATGACTAGGTCTAGAAGGTTCCATGTGTTGCGAGTTCGCTCCGCTCCTCCCAACTTTTCTCATGGCTTGTCCGTTTCGCCACTGGCTGTAGGCCGCGTGGGCTCTCTCTCTTCTCGGTGTTCGACTCGGTGTACGCGCCATTCACGGCTGTGCCTTTGTATGACTCACAGGTACGCGCGTCTTGTGCCGACGCTGCGCCCGCAGTAACCACTGTATGACTCGTCCTATGTTCCATAGTATAAATACAGTGGTGCGCAAGCCTGGAGTCTCCAGCTTGCTACACCTTGTCTCGCTCACTCACTTCGAGAGCTCCTTAGCGGGACTCACCGGTCTGGCCGTCACAGTCGACCACTTCGTCCTCTTACTACAGCGTACACCTTCGAACACCCTCAGCCTACTCGGTCTCAGTCTTCGTACCGCCTTAGACTTTTCGACCTCACGCCGGGCAGCCACGAGACCATGCTTCACACCACCACCTCCACCTTCGCTACTTCGTCACTTCGTCACGTCTTGCTAGGTCGTGACACCATGGTCACATGACTGTGAAAGTACTTGTAATGAAACCGAAAAAACGAGAGAAAAACAGAATATAATTGAGGAAGTGTGTCAAGTCATGACAGGCTGGAGCCCTACGAAAGTGATTGGACTATGTGCCAATGGTCCTGCAGGTTTGGGACGTGGTGCATAACCCACTGACTGACTTTGGGTTGGCGCATTTAGTTGAGGGTGAGGGGGTAGCTCTGGGGAAACCAAGAATGAAAGATGTTGTGCGACATTCGCTGCATCGGCTCCAGGAGGAATTGGAGAGGAAGCACCTTTGTCGGGGTGGCCAGAAGACATTTTTGCAGGGTGTGCAGCGACTTGCCCCCCCCATTCATGATATCTGCTTGGAGCTGTATAACCTAGACCCACCATTTCACAGTGCCAAGGCCCAATATACATGGTCTGGGCCTGGCCAATCTGACACACAGTCAGTTGTAAAATCAAAAGCACACTGATATACATATATTAATCTGTGTACAACAGCTCTACTACATCTCTCTGACCGTTGACTTGAGTCCTGTTCAACACACCCACCAGATGTGGACACTTACCAAGTGGTGGCTATGGCTAGGACCCTGCGATCCATCGGTCTTTGCATTGGCGATCGGCGTTAAGCCAGGTATCAATTGCGGGTTACAGGTTAGTCCATGACTAGGGAAGGGAATGGGTAGTTTACCCATACGGGTTGCCCAGGATGGGTAGCTGAATCAGCCTGCCTGGGTATAACCCAGTGGCTATGCAGGGGCTATGTGGGTATGCCTGGGTGGGTTGCTGCAGATCAAATACCTGAACAGGCTACATACAGGGAGTTAGCGAGATAGTGCGTTGGCAAAAACTGCCCATGTTCCAGAGACGCCAATATCGCCAAAGCACTTGTGATCTCCGAAGAGAATCAGGACCATGTGCTATCATGCTCTGGGACACTCTGGGGTGTTCCTGAGATGGGCACTTCAAGATCTTGAGAGATTGTGAATGCTCCAGAACAGTGGAGCTCAAGACTGATTATCAGGAGGTTTCTCCTGATTGCTCTGGATTTGGGGGGTGTCTCCTGGCGCTCATGCTCTCCAGATATCTTCAGAGATCTCCAGGTAAAATTCCTATTTTGCTGAGCTGATCCTACCCAGGAGCCTGGTCCAACACTACACGACCTGTACACCATGAACGATGAGGAAGCATGGTTGCATGCTCCATGTGTATCTCTTCTATACAGTACTTATTCACAATCTAATGTGTTTCTCTTTATTGAAAACATGTGTACATAACCCACAGGTGAATCGCCCGTCCACAACCTAACTTGCTTAGGTCAGCACCCATTTGTCTGACTCAGCTACCTGTCTCCCTCGGGTAATGACCCAGGTATACCTGGGTTATACCCATTCCCTTCCCTACACAAGCCTCAAAAACAATGGGTTGACATATAGTATTGTTGATGCTGATAATGCAGGGATACTGCAGCCCTCCCAGGTATCCTAATGGTACAAAAACTGAGAGAAAATAACAGTCAGTTCACTGAGTAGGTAGTGAGTGCTCACCATTGTAGTGTTAACTCAGGGACACATTGCTCTCTGGAGCTCTGAGAGTCACTCAGTATAACCAAGGTCCTCCATGGCTCCTCAAGCTCTCTAACACTCTTCATGTCACAGGAAATCCGCTGATGCTACACATTTGCCAGCATTGGGATGTCATACATCAGCAAAAATCCAAATGCTAGTTATCACGCAATCTCTACAGAAGGTGGGGGATACCTAAATAGCACACATACAGTGCTATAGTAGTACCATAGTGGTGCTACTTCATGCACCCAACATTGTGTTCTCCCAAGCACTAAGTAGAGGCTGAATGGCATGTCAGGTTCCACCTCTGAGACTGAGGCAAAAAGAAAAAAAACACTCAGGGGGTAAAATACATCTAGGATTCAAATTGCATGTAGATACAATGTATAACATATACAGTGGGACAGGAGTGTGAGTGCAGGCACTCAGGTGGCGAGGTGGGCATGAAGCAGAGGTGAGGTTGTAGTGTTGCAAGTTAGCTGCAAGTGCTCGATCTCGTGATTGGGTGGGATGCAGGATGGTGGTGTGTGAGGATGGAGTACACAACTCACCATGGTCAGTAGTTCTGTCATCTCGCAGATCACAGGCATCTCCAGTGTGGGCAGTGGCACATGGGTGTAAAGTGAGCAATCAGTGGGAGAGTGCCTGTAATTGCTCATACTGACCATGGCTTGGGTGCAAGAGTGGGTGGATGAGTGGCAAGAGGTCAGGAAACTGAGTGGGTGCAAGGGGAATGAGCAGCCAATGTGGTGTGCATACAGTGGAAGCAACCTACCCAGGTCGCAGTCTTTGTTGTGATCACAGTGATCACAGTGATCCAGAGAGTGTGGACAAGGCATGCAGTCACCGGTGGGCAGTTGGGCTTGAAAATGGCCATCGTCATGGTCTGCACAGTGATTGGGTGTAAGAGCATCAGAGTTGTGGTGTGGGTGCAAAGGCAAAGAGAGGGTGGACACGGGGTGTGGGTGTGTTAGACAACTTACCTGCATTGTCAAGACCCACGATTGGGACGATTGCAGGCAGCTCAGCCGCAGGGAGTGGCAGGTGGTGGTGGCTGCTGACAGACCACCTGATGGACAAACCAACTAGTAAGCCAGGCACCAAAAGTATCACTGCTGATTGGCTGAAACTCACCTTAGGGCCAGGTGTCTCAGTTTCAACATCAGTCCCTCAATGAGAAATCTGAGTCTGGCTAGCTCTCCTCCCCCTGTTTCTTCATCTGACAAATGAATGAAGCATAAGAACTGATCACACAGCCTCTGGATGTCGTGTCCTCAAGTTAAGTAAAATAGAACTCAAAAGAGTAAAGAATAATTCCTCTTGATTGACAAGAGGTTGAGTTCTTGAGTTGTTACTCTTTGAACTCTCCCTCCTTATATACACATGATCAGCCACAAGAAACCAAACATGACTGTACAGGTGAGTCACAAAAACACAGCCTCAAGAAGTACAGGAATTTGCAAACACATGTGAAATACATTTGTAAGCATTCCAGAATATTCTTTGAGTCATGTGACTTAAATATATTGAAAAAGAACCAAAGAAATAATATTTTTATATGTAGGTGTGTCAGGTCATGACACTAACCCCCCGTCAGGCTTCAGGGTCCTGTCTGCACGTGGATACTTTCAGTGGAATTTGCCCAGAGCTCCCTTTGCGTTTGTTAGGTGCTCGATAGGTTCCCAGGTGTTACCCTCAGGTCCATAACCTTTCCATTTTACGAAGTATTGAACTTTCCCTCGTCGTTTGTGGGAGTCTAAGATAGTTTCGACCTCGTACTCCTCTTCTCCTTCTGGTGTGACAATAGGAGGTAAGGGTATAGGTTCACGATTGAAGGGATCGTCCTTTTTCTTGGCCACTAAGGAAATATGGAATACCGGATGTACCTTCATCGTATGGGGTAACTTCAATTTCACAGCGTGGGAGCCCATCTTTTGGAGTACCTCGAAAGGACCTAATGGCTTGGCAGACAGCTTTTTCGAAGGTTGGTCGGTTGTAATGTTCTGTGAGTTCAACCATACACGATCTCCCTTCTCGATAACCTCAGGTGCCCTGTGTTTCTTGTTGTAGTATTCTTTGATTCGTTCATTTGATAATGTTAGGGCAGCCTTAAGTTCTTCGTAATTCTTTTGCAGCCAGTCCGCTCGTTCATTTGCTGCTGGTACATCTTCAATGGACCTGTCTCCTACTGCAAACCTGGGATGGAAACCGTAACAGGCAAAGAAGGAAGTTTGTCCTGTCGAGGCTTGTTTCCCATCGTTGTATGCGAATTCTGCTAATGGCAATAAGGATACCCAGTTAGTCGATGGGATGTATAGTGCCTAATGTAGCCTTCGACAACCTGGTTTGCTCGTTCAGACTGTCCATCTGTTTGTGGACGGTAAGCAGTGGAGAATTTTGGTTCAATATCTAGGCGGGTGTTAAGCTGTTTCAGGAATTTGGAGTTGAAATTAGGTCCCCGATCGGAAATGGTTTTAGATGGGAGTCCATGGAGCTTCCATACGTAGGTGACGAATAGGTTGGCGACATCGACGGCTGAGGCAGTAGAGTATGTGGGTATGAAGTGTACCATCTTTGTCAATCGATCGACTACAGTGAATATAGCGTCGAAACCCTCTGACTCTGGTAATCCTGTGATCAAATTGTAGGTAATTTCTTCCCAAGGTTTGTTGGGGAGTTCAATAGGATTTAGTAGTCCAGGGGGTACTTGGTTGCTATGCTTGTTTCGAATGCAGGACTTGCAATGAGATACGTAGGAGTTGATGGTCTTTTTCATGGATGGCCAGTAGTATTTACGGTTGACCAATTCCAGGGTTCTGAATTGACCCGGATGTCCTGCCGTAGGGCTATCATGTCTAGACTCCAGTATTCTCTTTCATATTCCATCATCCTGTGGTACGAAAACCTTTCCTTTGAAGTACAACAGACCATCTGACCATTCCCAATTATGGACCTTTTCGTTCTCCTTCAGGGATTGTATGACCTTGTTCAAGCGTTTGTCCTCTAGTAACGCGTCCTTTATGTCCTGTTCGATGCTTGAATCCGATGTGATGGCTGCTAGAAACAGGTCGGGGCTGAGCAAGGCACAAGCTTCACCCCCCCCTTCAGGTCGTAGCTCCTCTTTTCTCGACAGGATATCCGCCCGCTGGTTCTGGCTCCCGGGACGGTACAGTATCTGGAAATTGTAGTCCACTAAAAAACCTGCCCACCGCGCCTGTCGCCCGTTCAGCTGTTTTGATGTTTTGAATGTTTCCAGGTTCTTGTGATCTGATAAAACCTGGACTGGCAATTCCATCCCCTCCAGCAGATGACGCCATTCCTTGAATGCCTTGATGACCGCGAGGAGCTCCTTGTTGTAAATGTCATAGTTGCGTTCCACTGCTGTCAACGACTTGGACAGATACGCGACCGGGTGCAACTTGCCGTCGTCGCCTTTCTGGGATAGTACCGCGCCTGTAGCATAGTCAGAGGCATTGCACTCCACATAAACCTGTTTTGAAGGATCAGGTTGGATGGGTAGGGGCGCGGATATCAACTTCGCGTCCTTTAGGGAACGAAAAGCTGTTTCTTGGGGCTCCTCCCATGACCAAGGAGTCCCTTTCCGTAGGAGCCCGAAAAGCAGTTTAGCCCTTGCCGAATAATCAGGTATAAAACGACGATAAAAATTGACAAAACCCAGGAACTCCTGGACTTGGGTTATTGTACTTGGGCGTTTCCAGTTGACCACCTTGGACACCTTCTCCTGGTCCACCTTGATACCGTCAGGGGACACGATCAACCCTAGGTAATCGATTTCTTCAACGTCAAAGAAGCTCTTTTCAAGGTTGCAATATAACTTGTGCTCTCGTAGTCTACACAATACCTCCGCCACATGCCTCTTGTGATCCTCCTTGTTCTTCGAGAATATAAGGATGTCGTCCAAGTATACTACAACAAAAACATCCAAAAGATCCTGTAGGATATCATTCATAAAGTGCTGAAATGTGGCAGGAGCGTTGGTAAGGCCAAAAGGCATTACGAGGTACTCGAACAACCCGTATTTCGTCTTGAAAGCTGTCTTCCATTTGTCGCCCTCTTTGATGCGAACCAAGTTATAACCCCACTTGAGGTCCAATTTCATGAATATCTTGGCCCCTCGTAACTTCTCGATCAGGTCACTGGTTTTAGGCAACGGGTATACATTTTTGACAGTCATTTCGTTCAGTCGCCTATAGTTGATGACCATTCTCAGCTTTCCATTTTTCTTTTTGATGAAGATAACTGGCGATGCCATAGGCGATTTGGATGGCCGTATGAGTCCATTTTCGAGTTGTCATTGGAGAGTTGCCTTCATCTCCACATCCTCCTTAATCCCCACACTGTAGATCGGGCCATGTCGCGGTCGTGCATCTGGCTTGAGGTCTATCGTGATATCGTAAGGCCTATGGGGTGGTAAAGGGGTGGTTTCTTCTTCTGCAAAAACGTCCTTAAACTCCGTCAGTTCTTCAGGGAGAACCGTGGTAATGGCGATCTCTCCATCAGGACTCTCATTAAATTGAAGGTGAATGGGGTGTTCCAAACAGTTTTTTGCACAATAGGAGGACGTAAATGCTAGTGTCTTGTTCGTCCAGCTGATGAGCGGGTCGTGTCAGTGTAACCACGACATCCCAAGAACAATATCGTGATTTCCGACGTTAACTATGAAAGCGTCCAGGATTTCCTTATGTCTGAATATTTCTACCTCCATGGAGCAGTATGAGTCGACCACTCCCGACGATATCTCCCTTCCGTCAATGACTTCGAGTTTTCTTGGTTTCTTTAATATATGAATAGGTATACGATAATTTTTAACAAGGTCTTGATGGATAAATATGGAGGTGGCCCCAGAATCGACCATGGCCCATCCACGGAAAGGTTTAGCTGTGTACGTAGATGTTGTTTCGGGGGTAGAGGCTAACGGAATCGCTCAAAAATACAGATGTAATTGTGATTCGTTGGAGATAGACATACATTCCATATCATCGAGCATAGACGAATTACATAATTCCGTAGCCTTTAATATCTTGCCCAAAACCGCCCCCGAGAGCGATTCAGGCATCGCCTTTTAAATCCAGATTCTCCTCCTCTTCCTCCGATTCTACCTCCGCTACCTTCACCTCGTACCCAGATAATCCTTTCGATGGGCAGTCTCATGCGGAGTGACCCCTTCCCCCACAGTTGAAACACGTGAATACACCCTTGTTCTTTCCTGATGCATCCAAGTCCATTGGTGCTGGCCTTTTGTTATCTTTAGGTGGATTAACAACAACTGGCAGCGTAGGACCTGGACGTAAGGGAACGAAGGTACGCTGAGGGTTGGCATCCTTTTTTATCGAGGTAAATGGGACAGCCACAGGTTCTTTTTGATTGTTCCACTTGACTACTGGCTTGGCACGTCCCATGTTATCTCGTTGTATAGATTGAATTTGCCCCTTAACAGCACGTCCGTCGGTACCCATCATATAGACATGGTCATTGACAGCAAACTGTTTGTTTTGGGAGTTCGACGATTGAGTAGGGGTACTGGGAGTTGGTTTCGAAGGGTTATGGGTTGGATGAGGGCGGAACGACTCGAGGCGAGCATCTCTTTCTAGTGCACGCATGGCAACGTCTTGGAAAGTAGTCGTATCTGTGATTGTAATCAAAAAGTTGTGCTACCATGGATGACTTGATTTCGTCCTTGAGACCATCATAGAACATGTCTCTAAGGACAGTATCGTCGTAATGAAGGGGTGCCGCATATGTCTGAAACTCGTGTAGGTAGTCCTGTACTGTTTTTTGGTGCGTGAGTTTCCGCAGTTTGAGTCAGTACGTCTCCTTTTTGTTGGTCTCGCTGAAACGCCTGTCGAACTCAGCCCAAAAAAGCTGGACATCGTGAAGCCAAGGAATAGGTTATGTGAGGTCGGCTTCTAGGTGTGGGCGAAGCCAATCATGGGCTGTCCCTTCGAGATACAATACGATAAACATGACCTGTTGGTCCTCTGTTGCGACAGGGTACGTTGATCATAAATGTTGGGTGCAGGCTACTCGAAAGTCCATGGCCTTGTCCTTCTTGGTCCCATCGAACTTGTCTGGTTTTGCTGTTTTCACCGAGACAGTGGCTCCGGTTGGTTTAGCAGAGGCGGGAACAGGGACAGGTGTAGTAGGGACAGTTTTCTGTGTAGCAGTTGGCGTACTTTTCAATGCACTCCTCACTTTCCCCATATCTGTGATTAGCGTTTGAGTATCTTTATGAATTGCTTGGGCGTAAGACCCCACATGCTCAATACATTGGTGTGTGTGCGTATCGTTCCTTTTCACAGCATCCCCCAGTTCGACGATTAAGCTCCGTTGGTAGAGCTGTTCTTTGTCGATTTGGTCCAGTCGACGAGTGGTTTCGTTGTGGTACACCCTTATCAAGGCACAAATATCTGCTGCCGAGATCTTGTGGGCGGAGACGTGACGTCCAGGACCAGACTCATCATCAGGTAGAGTGACGTGTGTAAGTTGAGAAGCTTGCGAGACATGTGAAACGTGTGAGGCCACCGAGGCTGGCCATGAGATGGGGTCTGTGCCAGGTACTCCCCAAGCACCACGAAAGGTTTGATCAGGATCGAAGTCGGTCATAGTGGAATTGTGTCCTGCAGGAG
>WSLN01000738.1:0-11194 GCA_019677355.1 Ceratobasidium sp. 370
CGCGCGTCGGGCCCGAACAAGAAAGTGCAGTGGGTGCGGGATCAGTCCTTATCGAACCCGAACCCAGCGACGAAGAAATCGAATACAGACACCATCCCCTGGCTGGAAGATATCCGGTTACCATTTCCCGAAGAGGAACTCCCAGGACTATGCCACGAAGAGCCTCCCAACCCCTTCCTAGACGAAACCCAGCACCACCTGAGCCCGAACCAATTCCAGCTCAGCCTCAACCAGCCCCACATATTCCAGCAGACCCTGAACCCAATCTTCCGGAACTTCCAGTCATCGCACCTCCCCAATACCAACCGGCGGAACAACCAGTAGGACACCCCCAAGTCGAAGAGCCCGAAAACCCCCAAGATGACCCTGGGTTCCAAAACATCGTCCTAGCCCTACGAGCAGCCATGCAGCCCTTACTCCCGGAAATAGCACAACGCATAGAAGAGGAGGTAGATCTCCAGGAAGTCGAGGACGGAATACAACGTCTACAGGGAAGGCTCGAAGACTTCGCCCAGGGAGCCGTGAATCTAAACAACCGACTTACGACCATCGAAGGAAACCTTGTTCGAGCAGTCAATAATAGCTACAAAGCACATCAAGAAGCCCAACGGGCCCACACCGCCGCCAATCAAACCCCAACATGGGTAGAAGACCTTCTACGAGGCAATAACGAAGTACTCAAAGCAGTCAAGGAATTACGGGAAAGGAATGAAACCACCTCCGAAATAATCCAGGCCATGGACGGAAGACTAGACGCCCTGGTAGAAAAGATAGACCAAGTCATGACCAATACCGCCCTCACTGAGGCCCCACAATCTACACGCCGGAAAATCGTACCTCCACATCGATCACCCTCACCACCGGGCTCCCCAGATCACCGCTCCCGGTCTAGAACACCACGCCGGGAACACCGGCAAAGGTCCAGGTCCCCCGAATCAGACCGAGTACCAAAAGGAGCAAAGGCAAAAAAGCCAGAAGCATTTGAAGGAAAAAGGAAGGACGACGAAGCCGAGCTCTTCCTCATGAGGATGGAAGTCTACTTCAGGGACTACCCCAACGCCTTTACGGACGAAAAGAAGATCTCCACCACCCTAGTAAATATGAAGGAAGGCTCGGCCTCCCGGTGGGTGAAACCCCTACTCCGCAAACTCCTGGACGGGATAGACCACGAGGCCCTACGCTCTTGGGATAGCTTCAAGAAGGCCTTCCTCCTAGCCTTCGGAGATCCGATCAAAAAGGACCGCGCCATCGAGAGTATCCAGAAATTAACCCAAACTCGATCCGTCTCAGAATACGCCTCCCAGTTCCGAACCCTCATGGAAGATCTAAACTGGGACGATAAGGCACTCATCGATCGATTCAAGGGAGGCCTCAAGGACAGCGTCAAGAAGGAATTACTTCGCATGACTATACTACAAGACGTCTCCCGCCTGACCCTCGAGGAATGGATCGAATATGCCACAAAAACAGACGATATCCTCTATGCCACCTGCGGTACCAAGGAAGTCATCAAAGGAAAGGCCAATACCACTCCCAAGGGACGAGCAACAGCAACGGGAAATACTCTCAAAAGGGTCCCACAAACAGTCATCGATAGACGCAAGAAAGAGGGGCGATGTCTCAAATGCGGTCGCAAAAACCACATGATCAAGGAATGCCAATCAAAATGGAGTGAGGAGGACCAAGGAGACAAAGAGCCCATGAAAGGGAAGGAGGCCCAGGTCGAGGAGATCAAGGAAGACGACTCTACCTCGTCGGAGTTGGAAAACTAAGACAGCCTACTGAACCCGTGTCTGTAGGCAGGAACACCCAAGATCGTGATTGTAGACATGTATATTATCTCAAGAAATCCAATAACGACCCAAATTGTTACATCACGATCGAGGGAATCACGGAACCCACCCTAACACTTATCGACTCTGGCTCCTCTCGAAACTTTCTGGACATCAGCTACGCTCGCAAGAACCACATTCCCCTTATCGAACTTTCACATCCCCGCACGGTCATAGCCATTGACGGAAACGAGACAGAACAGAAAATTCACTTCCAGACCAAACTTAACTTCACCTTGGAAGGGAGGAACTTTAACGGACGCTTCTATGTCATGCCCCTCGGAGACACCTCAGCCATTTTAGGACAAGAATGGTTAACCGAACATGACCCCGATATTTCGTGGAGAACAATGGAGATCAAATTCCAAGAGGAACAAGGAAGGGCAGCAGGGGAAGCCAAGGACGACACCCCCATTCCCCCCGAATACGAAGACTTCGCAGACGTCTTCGACGCAGAAAAATTCAAGAAACTACCCCCACACCAACCACATGATTGCGCCATACCTTTCAAGGAAGGGGCTGAATTGCCAAAGCCGGCAAAGCCCTACCCCATGTCCCCAGACCAAGCCAGACAGCTTCGCGAATTTCTCGAGCAGGGACTCAAGGATGGGAAGATACGCCCCAGTAAATCCAGTGTCGCCGCCCCCTGCTTTTACGTCAAGAAACAGGATGGCTCTCTACGGCTGGTTACGGATTATCAGAAAATCAACGACATAACAATTAGCGACCAATTCCCCATCCCCCTCCCCGAAGACCTAATCGAACAGCTTCGAGAGGCTAAAGTGTTCACCAAACTAGACCTCAGATGGGGATATAATAACGTCCGTATCAAGGAAGGAGATGAATGGAAAACGGCTTTTCGGACCAAGGATGGGCTATTCGAGTACGTCGTTATGCCCTTCGGCCTAAAGAACGCCCCAAGCATCTTCCAGCGGTTCATGAACGACTTACTGGCCGATTTCCGGGGCGTGTTCGTCATCGTGTATTTGGACGACATCCTAATTTTCTCCCAAAACAACGAGGAACATACCCATCACGTTCGCCTAGTTCTGGAGCGGCTTAGGCAAAACCACCTCTTTGTTCGACCCAAGAAATGTCGTTTCAGGGTGAACACCGTGGATTATGTAGGGCTTATGATCACCCCAGAAGGAATCTCCATGGAACAAGGAAAGGTCAAGGACGTCCTCGAATGGCCGGAACCCAAGACAGTCAAACAGGTTCAAGCCTTCCTAGGGTTTTGTAACTTCTACAGAAGGTTCATCCCAAACTTCAGTGCCATCGCTAGGCCCCTTCACGACCTCACCCAAAAAGGAAAAACATGGAGATGGGAGGAAAAGGAACAGGAGGCCTTTTACCAAATCAAGGAGGCCATCTCAAAGGAACCCGTACTCGTACACCCAGACCCAAACCAGCCGTACATCCTAGAAACCGATGCCTCAGGAGTAGTGATGGGAGCCATTCTCAGCCAACGAAAGGAAGACGGAAAACTACATCCCCTCGCCTTCATGTCCAAAAGTTTCAATCCAGCCCAGCGGAATTATGACACATACAACAAAGAACTCCTCGCCATCGTCGAAGCTCTAAAGCACTGGCGACTGTACCTTGAGGACACCAGGAAACCCATCACAATCTACACCGATCACCGCAACCTCCAGTATTGGAAGGAAGCGCGACCCATGGACCGGAAACACGCGAGATGGTATCTAGAACTCGCCTCCTTCAACTTTATGATCGTCTACCGGCCCGGAAAACAGTCGCAAAAACCCGACGCCCTATCACGAAGATCAGACCACGAGGATCTACCCAACCAAGAACAGGTCATGATCAGAGAGGAACTCTTTCAGGGATTTAGGGCAGACATAGGTCGAGAGGACCTCCTCACGAAAATTCAAGAAGGACAAGCGGATGACAAGGAACTCGAATTAGTCATAACGAATGCCCAACAGAAGGACAAACTTCCACCCAGAGTACAGAGACAATTTAGGAGATACGAATGGAAGGAAGGGTTTCTCCTATACGATAACGCCATCGTGATACCTAAGGACCCCGAGATCAAGAAGGCCCTACTTTGGGAATGTCACAATGCCCCCATTGCAGGCCACCAGGGTCGAGAACGAACACTTGAACTGGTTAAACGTCGTTTCTATTGGCCCAGGATGACACAGGAGGTCCACGCCTATGTGGATAATTGCCGAACCTGCATCGAGTCCAAACAAACCAACACCAAAGCCCCACCAAAAAACATGGAACTACCGGAACAACCCTGGCAACAGGTCAATTACGACTTCATCGTAAAACTACCCCCCTCTCAAGGATTTGACAGTATCCTAGTAGTGGTAGACCGCTTCTCAAAACAAGCGCACTTCATACCCTGAAACGAATCCATCGAAGCCGAAGGCGTAGCAGACCTCTTCATTAAAGAAGTCTTTAAACACCATGGGCTACCGGAGGTTACTATCTCCGACAGGGGACCATCCTTCAACAGTCATTTCCTGAAGGCCCTGTACGAACGCTTACAGATCGAGCCCCGCCTATCCACGGCCTACCACCCGCAAACGGACGGGCTAGCGGAACGAACACACCAATTGCTCGAACAGTATCTCCGAAGCTTCTGCAACTTCGAACAGGATGACTGGGTTAGGTGGCTCCCTATCGCAGAATTCTGCCACAATAACCATGTAAACGCCTCCACCGGACAAACGGCATTTGAAACCCTCTACGGACAGAGCCCAGCGTGGGTTATCGATCACCGCCAAAGCAACAACCCAAGGGCGAACGACATCGCAAACCATATGAAGGAAGTCTGGGACAAGGCTAAAGCAAAAATGGAATTACGAACCAAGAACCACCCCGAGCCACCTAACCTAGAAGTGGGAGACCAAGTCTGGCTTAACACCAAAAACATCCGGACAAAGAGACCCTCGAAGAAGCTCGACCGAAAAAACACGGGGCCTTTCCGAGTCACCAAGAGAATCTCGTCCCACGCATACGAACTGGAATTGCCGAAATCCATGCGCATCCACAATGTCTTCCATATCGATCTTCTCACCCCATACAAGGAGGACCCTTTTCGCTGAAAACAACCCCGACCTCCACCGATTGTCACGGAAGGAGGGGAGGAGGAATACAGGGTAGAGGAGATCGTGGATTGGCAACAGACAAAGGAAGGACTATGGTACGAGATCAAATGGGACGGTTATGACTCGAGCGAGAATACCTGGGAAAGGGCCGAAAAATTCACGGACCTAGGGGGGGTTATGAGTCAATTTCTTGAAAGACACCCGTCGGCACCCGTGCCCAAGGGCCATAAAAGAGAGAGGGGGAAGGCCAGTAACGACAGCTCCCCAGCTACCACCCCTACTACTACTACTACCACCCCTACCCCACTATGGTCGCCGTCAAACCCGCCGCCGTCTCCAAGTACCTCGTCAAAAGGGGACGGGGCAATGCCCAAGCCGCCGCCATCGCCGAGGCTCGGAAGGTGGACGCCGCCCGAAGGCCCGAGCCCTGGGGCCCCCGAGTCATCTCAGTCGACCAGGAGGGGGCCCTGTTCCGAGTCAAGGAGGTCGACGACACCGCCCCCGGAGGGATCGGGGAGTACGTACGGGACGTGCGACGCGTCACCAACGTCAAGGAGGCGCTGCAATATGCCAAGGAGCTGGACCCGAGCGTCAAGCTCATCTACGTCCCCCTGCACGAGCGATGGGGATGCCACTGGGCTGGCAGCACCTACCACCACCCCCAGCATGGTCCCCTGCAATGGGTGGGAGATGGCCCCCGACCAGACACCGACTGGCTCCGAGCCAAGGCCAAACTCTACGTGGCCCGGGGATGCGTCGCGGACTCCGTCTACGGGGTGGTCAACAAGTCCAAGGGGCAGTACCCCGACCTCGAATGGAGAGCCGACGGAACCTGGTGGGTCCGCGCCGACCGGGCGGAGAAATGGATCGCAGGGGCGGTCGCCAAATGGAAGGCGGAGACCCCCGTCGCCTACCACAAGGCCGTCAATAGGATCCCAGTGGGGCGGATCTGGATGCGGGCCGTCGAAGGGAAAATGTCAAGCATCCAGCTCATGGAATGGCTCGACCAGCACGCCTGGGACTTCCAGAAGAACGAGGAGGGAGAATGGGTCTTCGCCGAGTAAAGGCATGTACAAGAGTTTGGGCTCCCTAGTGTAGAGGGTAACCAGTCGTTGCTACCATGCGCCCTGGATAAGGTAGCCTCCCAAAAGGGGAGAAGTACTTAATAAAAGCTTTTTGTTTCGTTTCGTTTTTTCTTCTTTTTTCTCTTTTTTTTTTCTTCTCTCTTCTTTCGGACTTGGTGCTCGCCCCTCCCTTTGGGGCGATCACTTTTGGGGGGGGAATGTTGTGAGTTCGCTTCACTCACCCCCAACTTTTCTCGTGGCTTGTGCCGCCCCGCCACCGGCATTAGGCCGCGTAGGCGTTCTCGCTTCTTGGACTCCACTGCCGGTGTACATGCCATTCACGGCTGCGCTTGTATGACTCTAGGGTACGCGCGTCCTGTGCCGACACTGCGCCCGCAGTTCCCGCTGTAAGTATATATACAGCGGTGCGCAAGCCTGGATTCTCCAGCTTGCTACACCTTGTCTTGCTCACCCACTTTGAGAGCTCCCTAGCGGGACTTGTCAATCTGGCCGTTACAGTCGACCATTTCGCCTCCATACTACAGCGCACCCCTTCGAACACCCTTAGCATTCTCGGCCTTAGCCTCCACGTCATCTTAGTACATATCATCCCACGTCGACCAGCCACGAGATTGTTATCCATTTCGCCACCTCCACCTTTGCACCTCCGTTACTTCGTTACATCTCGCTAGGTCGTGACAGTAGGGTTTTGCCAGTTTGGGTAACTCTGCTCCTTCCTTGAAAGGTATGGTGCAATCATGTGATCGATGTGGGGGTAGTTCCTTGAATTTTTCTGCGTCGAAGACATCTGCGAAGTCTTCGTATTCGGATGGGATGGGGGTGTTGTCCTTGAGTTCCCCAGCTGCTTTTCCGTTTTCATTTCGGAATTTGATTTTCATTGTTTTCCATGAAATGTCAGGGTCATGTTCAGTTAGCCATTCCTGTCCTAGGATGGCCGAGGTCTCCCCGAGGGGCATGACATAGAAGTGTCCTGTGAAGTTTTTTTCTTCCAAAGTGAAGTTGAGTTTTGTCCGAAAACGAATTTTCTGTGCCGTTTCGTTTCCATCGATGGCGATAACGGTACGGGGGTGTGAGAGTTCGATGAGGGGAATATGGTTTTTTCAGGCATAGGAGATGTCCAGGAGGTTCCGGGAGGAGCCGGAGTCGATGAGGGTTAAAGTGGGTTCCGTGATTCCCTGGATCGTGATGTAGCAATTTGGGTCGTTATTGGATTTCTTGAGGTAATATACATGTCTACGATCACGATCTTGGGTATTCTTGCCTACAGACACGGGTCCAGTAGGCCGTCTTAGTTTTCCAACTCTGAAGAGGTGGAGTCGTCTTCCTTTATCTCCTCGATCTTGCTCTCTTTTCCTTTGATGGGTTCTTTGTCTCCTTGGTCTTCTTCACTCCATTTCAATCGGCATTCCTTGATCATGTGGCTTTTGTGACCACATTTGAGGCACCATCCTTCTTTTTTGCGCCTGTCGATGACTGCCTGTGGAACCCTTTTGAGGGTGCTCCCTGTGGTTGTTGTCTGTGTTTTGGGAGTTGTGGTGGCTTTTCCCTTGATGGTCTCCCTGGTACCTCGGGTAGCATAGAGGATGTCGTCCGTTTTGGTAGCATATTCGATCCATTCTTCGAGGGTTAGGCGGGAGACATCCTGTAGTATTGTCATGCGAAGTAATTCTTTCTTGACGTTGTCCTTAAGTCCTCCCTTGAAACGATCGATTAGTGCCTTGTCGTCCCAGTCTAGGTCCTCCATGAGTGTTCGGAACTGGGAGTCGTATTCCGAGACGGATCGGGTTTGGGTCAACTTTTGGATGCTCTCTATGGCACGGTCCTTTTTGATCGGGTCTCCGAAGGCGAGGAGGAAGGCCTTTTTGAAGCTATCCCAAGAACGTAGCGCCTCGTGGTCTACTCCGTCTAAGAGTTTTCTAAGTAGGGGTTTTACCCATCGGGAAGCTGGTCCTTCTTTCATGTTCACCAGAGTGGTGGATATTCTTTTTTCATCCGTGAAGGCATTGGGGTAGTCCCTGAAGTAGACCTCCATCCTCATTAGGAAAAGTTCAGCTTCGTCATCCTTCCTCTTTCCCTCGAAGGCATCTGGTTTCTTTGCTTTTGCTCCTTTCGGGACCCGTTCTGCTTCTGGGGACCTGGATCGTTCTCATCACGGAGTCCGGGACCGAGAGCGGCGATCTGGGGAGCCTGGGGACGAGGGAGGTTGGTGGGGAGGTACGATTCTTCGGCGTGTGGATTGTGGGGCTTCGGAGAGGGCGGTGTTGGTTATGATTTGGTCTATCTTCTCTGTTAGGGCGTCCATTCTTCCATCCATGGCTTGGATGATCTCTGATGTGGTTTCGTTCCTTTCTCGTAATTCCTTGACATCCTTAAGGACTTCGTTATTCCCACGTAGGAGATCTTCTACCCATGTTGGGACTTGGTTCGCAGCGGTGTGGGCTCGTTGCGCTTCTTGGTGTGCTTCATAGCTATTGTTGACTGCCCGGACGAGGTTTCCTTCGATAGTGGTAAGCCGGTTGTTAAGGTTTACAGCTCACTGGGCGAAGTCTTCGAGCCTCCCTTGTAGGCGTTGGATTCCCTCCTCCACTTCTTGGAGGTCTACCTCTTCTTCTATGCGTTGGGCTATTTCCGGGAGTAGGGGTCGTATAGCGGCTCGTAGGGCTAGGACGATGTTCTGGAACCCAGGGTCCTCTTCTGGGTTAAGGGGTTCTTCTGCCTGAGGGTGCCCTACTGGTTGTTCCGCGGGTTGGTAGTGGGGAGGTGCAACGATTGGAGGTTCCAGAAGATTGGGTTCAGGGTCGGCTGGAATATGTGGGGCTGGTTGAGGCTGAGCTGGAATTGGCTTGGGCTCAGGTGCTGGTGGGTTTTGTCTAGGAAGGGGTTGGGAGGCTCTTCGTGGTGTAGCCCTGGGAGTTCCCCTTCGGGAAACGGTAACCGGATATCTTCCAGCCAAGGGATGGTGTCTATATTCGATCCCTTCGTCGCTGGGTTCGGGTTCGATAAGGACTGATCCCACACCCACTGCACTTTCTTGTTTGGGCCCGACGCGCGGTCAGGGGAGGACTTGTACCATCGGGGGTTCCTCTTCTTCTGGTTCTGATTGGGGGACCTCTCTCAAGATATTGTCGGTTCTTCTTCCATTGGCAGGCCTCCCGGCATGGATCGTTGGGAATGTCTTGATGGGACCTGTTGGTCCCCTTCTGTGATGTCTTGTTTGGTTGGTGTGGTTGGGGTGGAGCCCCTGGTTCTTGAGAAGTCCCCTCCGAGTGTCACGACCTAGTGAGATGTGACGAAGTGACGAAGTCGCAAAGGTGGAGGTGACGGAACGAAGGGTGGTCTCGTGGCTGTTCGGCGTAGGGCGGAGGAAGTTAAGGCGAAGTGGAGGCTAAGACTGAGTATGCTAAGAGTATTCGAAGATGTACACTGTAGTATAAGAGCGAAGTGGTCGACTATGACGGCCACACTGATGAGTCTCACTAAGGAGCTCTCGAAGTAGGTGAGCAAGACGAGGTGTAGCAAGCTGGAGAATCCAGGCTTGCGCACCACTGTATATATACTGCTAGCTAGGGGGCGAGTCATACAGTGGGGACTGCGGGCGCAGCGTCGGCACAGGACGCGTGTACCCTTGAGTCATACAAAGCGCAGCCATGAATGGCGTGTACACCGAAGCGGAAACCGAGAAGCAAGAAGGCCTACGCGGCCTAAAGCCGGTGGCGGAGTGGGCAAGCCACGAGAAAGGCTGGGGGTGAGTGAAGCGAACTCGCAACACCGAGGGTGGACTGTAGTCGGGTTTGGTACCGAGTCTGGTGGCTGTGTGTTGATCCTGGGTGGGATCACTGTTGCGACATGTTGATGGCGACTTCCTTAGGTGATAGGATGACCACGGTGTTAACTCCAGGTTCGCGTGTAAAGCTTGCTACACAATGTCACGACCTAGCGGGATGTGACGAAATAACGGAGTGGCAAAGGTGGAGGTGACGATACGACGTGTGATCTCGTGGCGGCGAGGCAAGGTCAATGTAACGGAGAAGATCTTAATAGTATATGGAGGTCGAGGCCGAGAGTGCTAAGGGTGTTCGAAGGTGTACGCTGTAGTAAGAGGACGAAGTGGTCGACTGTGACGGCCAAGCTGATGAGTCCCACTAGGGAGCTCACTGAGTGGATGAGCGAGACGAGGTGTAGCAAGCTGGAGAATCCAGGCTTGCGCACCGCTGTATATATACTACTAGCTAAGGGCCAAGTCATACAGTGGGAGCTGCGGGCGCAGCATCGGCACAGGACGTGTGTGCTCGCGAGTCATACAAAGCGCAGCCGTGAATGGCACATACACTGAAGCAGAGTCCGAGAAGCGGAGAAACCTATGCGGCCTAATGCCGGAGGCAGGGCGGGCAAGCCATGAGAAAAGTTGGGGGTGAGTGAAGCGAACTCACAACAGATGGCCAGCCACCAGGGAAGAAAGAGAACCCAAGAGTTGCTGTCTAAGGATTACTATTGGCCAGGGATGACCGTGCAGGTGAACAGCTACATCGACTCCTGCGAAATCTGCCAGAGGGCAAAGGGGCATAAGAATCCCATACCCTTACTGCCTTTGCCAGTACCGCAGGGTCAATGGGAAGACATTGCTTATGACTTTATTGTCAAACTGCCGACATCCCAAGGCTTTGATAGCATCCTGACCGTGATAGACCGGTTCTCGAAACCGGCACACTTCGTCCCTGTTCTAGAATCCACAAAGGCAGAGGAGCTTGCTGACGTGTTCATCAGTAATATATGGAAGATCCATGGGTTGCCAAAAACAACTGTATCTGACAGGGGGGCCACTTTCAACAGCCAGTTCCTCAAGGCCCTGTATAGGAAGTTAGGAATCGAACCCCGCTTCTCGACAGCCTATCATCCAGAAACAGACGGTCTAGCCGAGAGAACAAACCAATGGGTGGAGGGGTTCCTGAGGACCTTCTGCAACTACCAACAGGATGACTGGGTGAGATGGTTACCCATGGCCAAGTTTTGTCATAACAACCATAAGAATCCTTCAACGGACCTTAGCGCCTTTGAAGTGATATATGGGAGGAATCCGAAGTGGTTACCCCCAAGAGTTGAGGGCGGAGATCCGGGTGAGGTGTCATGACTTATATAATAAGCATGACGGGTAGAGGGAATTACACTTGTGTTTGTCACATTTTAGCTGGAGCCAAAC
>WSLN01000739.1:0-11188 GCA_019677355.1 Ceratobasidium sp. 370
CTCCGCATTCACCTCGTTGTATTGTTCAGGATGGCTGAGAGCATATTGCGATAGAACCGGAGACTGCGATATGCCGTAGTTGGCCAAAACCACTCGTGCTTCCTCGGGCGAATGGGCCTCATGCGCGCGAGCCTGGTACGATACGAGCACGCGAAGTCGATCATGTCAGATCAAGCGCCGCAACTTTGGAGAGCCAGAGCAAAATAGTAATCAAAGTTGATATCACAGTCGCTTGTACAGAAAATGCGTGGTCGAGGCAGAGAGTCAAACAGATTAGCACAAACAAACAACAAAACATGCGAGAAAGGGGTTTCCAAGAGTGTACAAGTACAACAAGGGGGTAGTTGAGGTTCCCGAGTATGATGAAATGAGAGGTGAAGGGGTGTCGCAAGGAGAGGATATGTACGGTTGGGGAGGAGGGGGGCAAGGATCATCTAGCGGAACTCGAACACCGGCGTAGTGCGTTCTGGTTGGTAGTGCAGCGTCAGCTGTTGGTACCTGTGTATCGAATTTGTTAGTCGTGTTCTAACCATGATGCTGGAGGTACGCACGGCTCAGAGTTTTGGTGGAAATAAAATCCGGTCATGGTGGCCGACATTCCCGATGCGCGTGTGGATGTCCCACGCCCCCCTCCACCCCAAGTGTCCCCGCTGTTGCTTCTAAATGAGCTCGAGTGGGTACGCGTTACGCGTGGAGACGGGGGCGACACGGGTGTAGGCGGTTGGCGCGGGCTGGGCGATAGGGGCGGGAACTCGTCGGTCGACTGCAGCACCTCGGGAGATATGGGTCCGGCCGAGCGAGCCGAGGTCGACGACATTGTGCGCGTTCGGGTGGGCGGAGGAGGCGTGGGTGTCGTTTGTTGAGGCGGGAGGGGGTGATAGGTCTGTATAGGCGACGTCGGCTCCCGAAACGGCGAATGTGTGTGTATAGGTGATTCAGCCTGAGTATTGAGCTGGACACAGACATAGTAGAAGCCTGGCCACAATGCGGGGGAGAAGTGAGGTAATGAAAGCCACGTGTTTAGAAAGCACGTTACCATCGTAGCTGGCTCCACGAATGCCCCGAACCTGGTGGTCAGGGACGAGAAACCGCTCCTTCCAGCGCATAAAGACGAACCCGCGCTCAGCTAGGGACTTTTGTCGGATGGTCAAACCTGGACGACGCATCTCGGTCTTGATGCCTGGCGATCGATCGAGATTGAATGAGCAGAGCGAGCGCTATTTGGGGAGACGTACCCCGGAATGAATCAAAGCGCCCCCAGTGGGTTATGTCGTCCGTCTCGGAAGCGCCGTACCCCTGCGTGAGAAAGCCATATTTGGGACCTACAGACAACGATTAGGTGGAACCACGGCCCTGGTTGATGTCACTTGCCGATGATCTCTGCGTCAAAGTAGGTGGTGAGTTGGGGATGATCGTCTGTGAGGTTTTCGATGGTGAGATAGCCACAAAGCGTCGATCCGGGAAAGTCGACGTTCTGGAGGCGGGCATTAATCACAGGCGAGCCATATGGGGAATTGCGAAGTCACACACCACGATGGTTACAGACACATTGTATGAATTTCGGCCGCTTTTCTGGATGCCCACAAAGGACGCGCCAGGGTAGAGGCAGTCCTGGCGGGTGTTCTTGAGCCTGAGTCTGGTGACGTCCGCAAAGGGGTCGAGTTCCTGGTCGAACGCGGACGGGTCCGGACGGGTGGGTAGGGGAGTGCCGAAGGAGAGCGGTGGAGACGGAGGGGAAGCAAGCGAGCGGGGGCGGTGCATGACAACGGAATGGGATGCGCGGGATGAGAGCGAGTGAGCGTCGAGCGTAAACACAGGAGGAGAGGCATGGGTGCGCACGGGCGGGCGGGATGGAATGCTAAGGGGTGCAAGCACACCACCACGAGTCGGACGGGTGTCAGGGGGCGGTGTGCGCGGGTGGCCAGACGACGCCGTCTCGCCGTCGGACTCGGCACTGGGCTCTTCGACCATCGGCTCGAGCGTGGACAGCCTGCGCATTCGGGCACCCGGCGGAATGAGCGGCTCGCTCAGCACACGCTCGTGGACGGAAACTCGCGTGCGCTCGGCACAGGCACTGCACACGACGCCGGGGCTGGTGCAGACGTCGTCGGGGCCCATACGGCCGAGGGTGAAAACGAGTTCGACGGTTTCTACGAGCGGGCCATGACAGGTCGAGCACAATTTAATCTGCGGGGGAGGAGGCAACACGACGGCCTCGAATGGGTGGGCAGGGAATACGGCGATGTTTTCGGTCGGCATCGCGGACGACAGTGTCGACCAGAGGAAGACAAGAGGCAAGTGCTGTGCAGTGAGATGACCGTCACGTGGCCAAGCAGCGCCAAACAGCCTCATAACTGAAGCAGCAACGCCCGATGTCTGAGAGATCCCCCTATCCACCCCAGCCCTTGGAGAGCTCACCACCCACCGTGTGCGCGATTGCCTGTCTCGGCCCCATCCCCAGACCTGAGCTCTTGCCTCGCTATCGCTCAATCTGACACCATGACTGGATCTTCGTCTTCGTTGCAAACCCTATAGATCTCAGCCACGTCCTTATCCGTCTAGACCGCTCTGCTGCCCAGATTGTGCTTGGCCGCCGCAACGCACGACGAGCTCGTCGCGTGGCGACAGACACGGCTAGCTCCCACGACCACTTGCATGTTTCGGCGGAGCTTGAGAGCTTCTCCCCAGCGCGTTCTGATTGCACTACTGGTTTGCGTTTTCGCAAAATTGCTGGATCCTCTTTGGTGCGTTATCAGTACCTGTTTGGTCTGGCCCTGGAGCCACACACCCAATTACTGCTCACACGCGCAATATCGTGCCACATCCAAGCCTAACTGCTCCAACGCGCCCCAACGTTACCCGCCTCGAGCCCCAACCTGGAGCCACGCATCGTTTCACCATGCTTGTAGTTGGCCACCCGGCTCTAAGCATTGCCCCTTCTATCAAACGTGTCTATTAGGCATTCGTCACAGACAAGTCGGATGGACATCCAGCATATTCGTGTCCAGGGATACACTCTTTTGGGTGTGTCCGTCCAGCGCCAGCCCAGTCCGGCCGGCCCAATCATGCCCAGGAACCCTCAAGGAACTAAGTGCCAGGTGCCCCATACGAATATGACGGTTGTACGCAGCACAAGGCGCCACAGGCAGGGAAGGACCCGTAGTAGACATGCGTTCATCTTGTGCGCAAACTCTCGGGTCGATCCACGGCCCAGCACGCCTTTTGATCGCACCCGCTCCGGTTATATACAATAGTATACCCTCGGTAACGACCAGAAGCGGTTCAGAATGTCCAGAGAAGAATGAAGCCCAGAGGGACGTAGCACGGCGTGTATATGCAATAGCCCTTCTTGGATGCCCAACATTCCATGTTCATCTTACACAACACCCTTCGATCATATTCTCACTCGGATTTGAATATATGTATGCTGTTTTCCCGTATCGGTACATCACACGCCCTAACGCGTAAGGTGATAGTCGTCCACCTTGAGCAGCAATGCAACCGTCTCAGTAGCCAGCTCGACTGCGCTCGTCGACACCAACAACGGCTGCACCACATCCTCCTCCAATATATTCGAGATAAGACCCTACACAGCAGATTAGCGCACGCTAACCCGACGCACCCAGCCACCCACCTTGCGCACGTTGATCCCGGCATTCTTCTCGCCCAACGCATGTCGGTTCCGTAGCTCGGTGACAATCGCGATCGGGTTCAGCCCGGCGTTCTCTGCGAGTGTCGTGGGTATCACCTCGAGTGCGTCGGCATACGCCTGGAAGCAGTACGACTCCATCCCCTTGAGCGTCTGCGCATACTGGGATAGCAACCGCGAAACATGAATTTCGGGCGCCCCACCTCCGGCGATCAGAGCCCTGGACAGAACAGCATACGATCAGAAGCGACCGAGGGTGGTGCTCATAGCGATCGACGCTCACCGCTTCTTGACCAGACACCGGACCACGCACAGAGCGTCATGCATGCTGCGTTCCGACTCTTCGAGCACGAGCGAGTTGGCGCCCATGCAGAGCACGGACACTGTCCGGCCCGGGTTCTTGACGCCTGTGATCCTGACGGCGCGCGCGCCGGCCGTCTCTGTCTCGTCCACGAGGTCTGCATATCCCAGTTTGTCCTCCGTAAACGCATCGATATCGGCGATGGGCTTGCACCCCGTGCTCTTGGCCAGAAACTCGATCTCATCCCGCTCGATCTCCTTGATGACCATGATCTTCAGCTTGGACAAGAAGTGCAGCGACATTTCGTTGGTCGCGTCGCGAAGGATCGACTTTTGGATGAGGAGAACGTTGCACCCCGTCTTCTTGATCTTCTTGCACATATTAAGCAGATACTGCCTCTCTTCCTTGAGAATCTTATCCATCTGGCGATAATCGTTTACCACGACCGTGTTATCCATCTTTAAATAGACCCATGTCAGCACCCTCACCCCGAATGCAACATCAAGCTTACATCTGGCTTTGGAGCGCTCAGTTGGAACTGCACCAGCGCGATCTTGGCCTTTTCCATTCGCGTCGGTCCACCCGCAGTCACGACCACGTTCTGATTCAGAACTACACCCTCGACGAGCTCCGTATCCTCGATCGTGCCTCCAACCTTCTTGACTATCCGGATATCACGAAGGTCCACATTGGCGGATGTAGGCGTGATTAGCCGCGTCACGGCTGACACAGCGATTGGAGCAAGCAAGGACGAGTACTGCGACACGATCTGCGTAGCAAGTGAGACTCTAGCTGGGTTGGTAAGACGGAGGGGCGTACCTTGGAGTTTAACGAGGTGCTCGCGGCACGTAATAAGCTGGCTTTGTCTTTTAGGTCGACGGGTGTGGACATATCGGTCAGGTATTCAACGGCTTTGGCCGATGCTCGAAGGAAGGACTCGGCGATGATTGTGGGGTGCATCCCTAGCGTCGAGACCACACATGTTAATCAAGCATCGTGGCACTGTGTGGGGCGACTGACCTTTTGCGAGCATCTTCTCGGCAGCGCCTAGCAAGCTTCCAGCCAGTACAACCACACTCGTTGTTCCATCCCCGGCTTCTATGTCTTGTGCCGCGGAGAGTTCTACCAACTGAGGTGGAGTTGATACCCGCGCTGGTGGTAACTTTCGGCGTGGCTCACCATTTTAGCTGCGGGGTGCAAAACTGCGATATGCTTTAGGATCGTGGCCCCGTCGTTGGTGATAATCACCTCTCCCTGGGCAGTTTGGATCTGGGGGTGCACGTTTCGTCAATAGGCGTTAATAGGCGTTACTTGGTGTACTTGCCATTTTGTCCATACCCTTGGGGCCCAACGATGTCCTCACAACGTCCCCAATAGCTACACAGAAAAATCAGTAATCCCTTGACCCCGCTTTTCTAAATTTCCTCAACCTTTTGCAGCAGTCATGTTAGATAGCCTAACTTCCATAGGCTTGCCCTGAGACCACAAAGATTTAGGGATTAGCCTTTATTTTCCATTCGACGTACCTTGTCATTAAAGGACTTGTTCGAGTTGTCGCCGGCCTTGGCCGTTGAGGGTGCTGTATTTTCGGATGCCATGAGGATTTGTTATGGACTGGTGGAGGATGGATCCAGGAGTAATATTTGAGACGCGTCTGACGCGGTTGTTCAGGGCCGGCGTGGGGGTACTTGAGAGAGAGTGAGCGCCGAGCTGTTCTTGTCGACGATCATCGTCTCGGGTTGTCGTACTAGTCTGGTACAGAACTTATCTAGTACGCTGACTCCAAATACTATACGAGGTTTGGTTACTATAATTTGCTGTAGACATGTCGACTCCCCACGCTCGAAACATCGTTCGAAAGCTCCTAGCCGGAGGTCAAAGCTTGCGGATACAGGAAATATATAAACGGGGCCTGGAACAGTTTCCTGCTACGCCCTTTCCCGAACCTCCACCACCCAAACGATTCCCGGGGAAGAATCACACACTAAAGCCCGCACCTCCTCAACCACCCAATCCTCGACACCCATTCCGCTCACGAACGTGAGTCTCACGCGTAGCTTGATTTTTGTTACTAACGCCTTGTCGTGCAGTTACCTCAAACAAATTGTTCTTCCCGATCTTGCAGCTTCGGGAGAAGTCGAAAAGTTTCACACTGTGGTGAAAAATGCAGGCGAAATTGAAACTAGAAAGCGCTCGACAAAATCCAGACAGGCGATGGAAACTGGAGGGCAAGATGTCTGGCTTTGGCGTCTGATTGGCTCACAGGAGAAGGAGGGCAGTCTGAAGCTGGAAGACGAACCCGAGGTGAACGATGTGGACTGGTACCTGGGGAACCAAATCTACCCTCACACCGAGGACCCCAAGATACCGATGAGTAGGAGGGATCCGTATGGTGCTGGACCTTTGGATCACTTGAATAGGAGGAGGCAAAATGCGCGACCAGCCAAAATTAGTCTGGAGCTGGAGTAAGTATCTCCATTTATTCATTTGGGCTGCTGGTATTGACTTGGTACTAGATGGACCGAAAGTGTTGCGGCAGCTCGTGCAGAGGGTACGGGCGGTGCGAAGCCTCAGTAAAGCTTTGAACTCGAATGAAACTTGTATTGACCTGCCTGTTGACAAAGCCCATTTGGGGTAATTATCCAAAATACCCATGTGTCGATCCAATCGCATATGTAATTGCGATTACATCTCCCGATTTGACCACTCATCTGGAAATATTTTCGTTTTGGCTCTGCATGACTCGACCTAAACTCGACCACGAATACGCTAGGCGCTTTCCGCCCTACCACAACCCCACCTCGCCGGTCTACCCATAATGCCGATGCTGTGGGTACATACATGAATTCGTCGTTTAGTACTCATGCTGCCCCTGCAGGAAAGATCCCTCTGTCAAGTACAGGCCGTACACACCTCTGAACCTTCATGACCGGACATGGCCTTCAAAAACGATCACCAAGCCCCCAATCTGGCTGTCTACCGACCTACGAGATGGTAATCAAGCACTGGCGAACCCCATGTCGATCCAACAAAAAACTCAGTTCTTCCAGCAAATCGTTAAATGCGGCCTGAAGGAAGTCGAAATTTCTTACCCTGCTGCTAGCGAAACAGACTTTCAGTTCACGCGTAACCTGATCGAAGGAGGCTTGATTCCCGACGACGTGTGGATCCAGGCAAGTACGCCAGCTATGAATGCCGACCAAAAGCTAATTGGCGCTGCTTGCCAGGTTTTGACTCCTGCTCGTGTTGATCTTATTACCCGAACCTTTGAATCCCTGGCAGGGGCCAAAAAGGCGATCCTGCACATGTACAATGCGTGCTGCCCGTGCTTCCGTGACGTCGTATTCCGCAACTCGCAAGACGAGACCGTCGAGCTTGCGGTCACTCATACCAAGCTTGTTCGAAAGCTCGTTGACGAGTACTCGGCCAAATATGGTACTCAGTTCAAGTACGAGTATAGTCCGGAGACGTTCTCGCAGACCGAGCCCGACTTTGCGGTGCGAGTGTGCGAGGAAGTGAAAAAGGCGTGGGGCAAGGCCGGATTGGGAGATGAACGGATTATTTTCAATCTGCCGGCTACTGTGGAGATTGCGACTCCCAACCACTACGCAGATCAGGTGAGTCACTATCTTTTTGCCTCGCTGTGATGGCCCATAACAAGGTTACTAGATCGAACTCTTCGGCCGGAATATTTCTGAGCGAGAAAAGGTCGTCATCAGCCTGCACCCCCACAACGATCGAGGAACGGCCGTGGCAGCTGCTGAGCTTGCGATGATGGCCGGAGCCGATCGTGTCGAAGGTACTCTCCTCGGAAACGGCGAGCGTACCGGGAATGTAGACATCGTTACCCTCGCTCTCAATCAGTACAGCCAGGGAGTCTCGCCCGGTCTCGACTTCAGCGATCTCCAGGCTGTAATCGACACTGTAACCGCATGTACCGAGCTTCCTGTCCACCCTCGACATCCGTACGCTGGCGAGCTCGTTTACACCGCCTTCTCTGGCTCTCACCAGGATGCGATCAAGAAAGGCTTCGAGGCGCAGGCCGTGCGCCACGCCCGAGACATCAAAACTGGCAATATGCTATATTGGGAAATCCCCTATCTCCCCATCGACCCTGCAGACCTCGGTTGCACATACGAGGCAGTCATCCGCGTCAACTCCCAGTCTGGCAAGGGTGGCATTGCGTACCTGGTCAAGCAAGCGCTCCTCCTCGGTTTGCCCCGTCGCATGCAGGTCTCTTTCTACCAAGTCATCCAGGTTCTGTCAGAGAAGACTGGCAAGGAAATAACTACGCAAGACATCGTATCTACGTTCAAAAAGACTTACCGCTTTGGCGGAGGGGTGCACGAAGGCCGCTTGGTTCTCAAGTCCTTCACATTGTCTGAAGTGCCCACATCTAGGCCGGTTTCCCCAGGCCAAGACGAGCGCTCAGATTCTGGCCGCCGCTTCGATGGTAAACTCACAGTTGACGGTGCCGTCCGCCTGATTCGAGGCGAGGGTAACGGCCCTCTCTCGGCTTTGCTTAATGCGCTTCGCGGTCACTTGGATATTGATCTTTCCGTGCGGGAATACTCCGAGCACTCCATTGGCGAGGGAACTTCCGTCCAAGCTGCGTCTTACATCGAACTCGTCAAGCCCGGTACAGCCCTGAATGATAAGACAACCGGAGGATACTGGGGCGTTGGGATTGACGCAAATATTGCGGCGTCTGCTCTTCGTGCAGTTATTAGCGCAGCGAACAACGCATTGGGCAGCGACCCCGTCAGTCCAGCCAGGGCACACGTCGTCGAGAGTGAGGCAGATATCGCCGCTGCGGTTGCTGAAAGCCTATCTCTGGACCTCCCACGGCGCTTGCAGACGGCGTTCTTGAAGGTCGTGCAGTTGAACACGACCTCGACCGATGGTGCCATCTCTCTCGACGGACTCATTTCGCTATTCCGCAAGACGTACGAATACGATCAAGCCTCCCAAGGACCATTTACGTTGCGCGAGTTTGCGCTCCTTAATCCGGACGCGCATACGAGGAGGTTCGAGGGTGTGGTGTCGGTCGCTGGAAATGATGAGAAGATCACGGGCGAGGGCAACGGGCCATTGTCTGCTTTCCTTGCCGCTCTGCATACCTGCCTGGGCAAGAACGCGCGAACGCCGAAAACGCCTGGTACGCTGTTGCATGGGACCATCAAGATTCGAGAGTTTGCGCAGCATTCGATTGGGAGTGGGACCGAGGTCAAGGCTGCCTGTTATGTGTTGCTTGGCATGGATGCTGCGTCAAATCACCGTACGGCGTGGGGAATAGGCGTGGATGAGGATATCACCGCGAGTGGGCTGAGGGCGGTGTTGAGCGCCTTATGTGGACTGTACAAGGAGACCCCTAAAAGCTCTTGAGCGGCCTTTATCGGATTGAAATATATTTAAATTTGTGCAGCTTGTACGCATACAGTATGCTCGAGCAAAGCAACGGCGTAGCGTAACGTAATGTGGTGTAACGGGACTATTGGTCAGCTGGTCAATAAACAAAAGCACACAAGTTGCCGCGTTCCGACTCGCCAACCATTCGCGAAACACGGAACCCGCATTTACTCTCCTCGACTAATCCTCTGCTTATAAAACCATTGCCAGTTCGAATACAGGCGTGTTGTTATACACATAATTCTTCATAGCTCTCCACTATATCCTATTTCCTCGCGGATATCGAGCTTCAACAAGCCACATGTCTCCCCCAGGACCTTTCGTTCAACCGGGAGATACTCTCGAAGGCTTCCTGAGGTACTTTTGGCAATCCCAGATCGCCACCGCGGAACGCGAGGACCCGGACTTCAAGCACCCGCCTCTTCCATTGGCCAGGATCAAGAAGGTTATGAAGAGCGACCCGGACGTGAAGGTGAGTGTGTAGACATATGTCGAAGTCCCTCCGTCTGAAACATACCTTTGCAGATGATCTCAGCGGATGGTATGCAATCTTAATGCTTTATCACCCCAAGCCTTTCTTACCATGACTGGGAACAGCGCCAATACTTTTTTCCAAGGCCTGCGAAAGTATGTGCTTCTTCTCACCTCCTGGCCAGCTGTACTTATGACTCCTACCCCCAGTCTTCATCTCCGAGGTCACAGCCCGTGCTTATCTAGTCGCCGAGCAACACAAACGCCGCACGCTCGCCAAGGCAGACGTTGCACGAGCGCTAAGTAAGAGCGACCAGTTTGACTTTTTGATCGATATTGTTCCCCGCGAAGAGGGTACAAAGAGAAGCACGCGCGGTGGCACAGGTCGCAGTGACGCCAAGCCTCCGACGGCTGGGGAGAGTAGTTCGGCGGGGGAGGTAAACGTAGCGAGGGCTCCTGTTGTTACGGACGCAGGTCAGCCCGAAGGTTTGATCAGAGAGGTACGTAACTTGGAGATTTGGGAAAGTCGCGACTGAGGATTTCTGGTAGGGACAAGCTGCTCAAGACCTCCTGGCACAACCAATTCCTGGGTATCCCGTCCCTGCTAGTGTTGGTTTAGGTCAATCCTGCTATGTTCATCACACAAAGCTGATCTCGGTTGCAGTTCCCCTACCCGCCTGCAGGCACACACAACCAATAGGATTATACCGACCATACAAATTCGTAGCAATATACGGGGACAGTGTATACTAGTGTAATATAAGAACCTCTGGGCATGGGAAAATTACATGATTAGAATGCACAGTATGTTTAGGTTCATATGATATCTTTGGGTTCTCCACTCAGTATGTGTAGTATGCCGAAGCGTAAAAATACTCACCTGGATTAAGTTAACCTAGTGTGAACGCCTCCGGCTTCGTATAGCCTGCTTCGCTTGAGAGAGAAAACCCTTCCAGCTCCTCGTTGACGAGCGGCTCTCAGGGCGCTCCGGTTCATCGTATGCTTGGCAGGGCGAGGTACGAGCCCAAGCGGATGATGGTATGTCGTCATTCCAAGCCAAGGATGTCCCCAACGGATCCTCAATCGTCCCCAGTGTAGAGCATGCCTGAGTGCCAGATTGCAGACTTGAATTCGAGGATAGTGTGGCAAAGTAAGGATTAGGGAGTTTACGTCCTCTGACGAATTCGAAAGGTGGATTGGCAAGTGCCATAGGGTATGAATACAACGGGGGACAGGATTTCAGGGCAAGAGGGAGGCTAGGAGTGTAATGGGCTGCTGGAACAGCCGAGGACCGAGGTTTTAAACCCCACACATAATGGCCGAAGCGTCATCCGGCGATTGCGGTGCAAATACATTCG